>ML288390.1:0-39081 GCA_005239495.1 Nicotiana undulata
TGTGTGAATTATGCCATGTTGTGGCTTATTATTGCGCTTGGGCTGTAGGATCCCCTCCGGAGTGTGTAACACACCCCTAGTGAGCGCCGGTACCGAATGAGTGATGCCCGCGGGGCTTATGAAGAATGATTATGAGGATGCCTGATGGGCAGAGTGACTGTGAGGATGCCTGATGGGCAGAGTGAATGTGAGGATGCCTGATGGGCAGAGTGACTGTGAGGATGCCTGATGGGCAGAGTGACTGTGAGGATGCCTGATGGGCAGAGTGACTGTGAGGATGCCTGATGGGCAGAGTGATTGTGAGGATGCCTGATAGGCAATGGTTACGATAAATGATTTTGGCCCGAGGGGCAGTTTTTTGAAAGACTTTACTGAGTTTTCAAACTATGATTTACTTCGTTTTCATACTGGTTTTACTGAAAATTTTACTGAGATATACTGATATTGCACTTGTTTCGAAGGTTTTTCTGAAAACTGATTTCGATCTCATTATTTGATTAATGTCACGTGGTGACTTGGTGTTTTACTGGTTTGTGGAATTGTGTACATGTTCTGTGTGTTTATATTACTCAGACTGTGATTTATTTTCACTACTATTGAGTTGGCATACTCATAAAGACTCCATGTGCCTCTGTGCACAGATCCAGGTACTAGTTCGCAGCAGTAGCTGACGCAGTTGATAGCAGCATTTCACGGGATTTCGAGGTAGCTGTCCAGCGTCCACAGCTTCTCCATTTCCCTTCCTTATTTAGTCTTAGCATTTGATTCAGAGACATATATTATATTTTTAGCAGAGTTAGATTTATTTATTCTTAGATGATCATGACTATTGACTCTATTATTTATATGTGACCGCTTCGCAATATATATTTTGCGAGCGGAGTGATTCTTTCCACTACTCTCATGGGAGCCGGTCGTACGCCACGGCGGAATAGATGCATCTATGGTTCGAGCCGTTTGACCCTTCGACAGTGCATATTTTATTATTGTTGGTTCAGGACGTTCGACCCTCGGCATTTCCTACGCATGATCTATACATATTATATACCATATGTGACTTAAACTGTTAAATTGTCTTATGGACATAAATTGCTAAATGAAATGACGGAAACCGGAGAATTTATAAATTTATGGAAACAGTTGATCTTTCCTGTCATTATTGTCATTAGATGTAAATAACCATGTTGATATCCTTCATCTTTTATATTGTATTGACCTCTAGCAAGTGTCAAAATCGACCTTTCGTCACTACCTCTCTGTGGTTAGGCGGGATACTTCATGAGTATATGTTGTATTCGTACTCATGCTACACTTGTTGAGCATTTTTATTGCACATGTACATTCATAGCCAGTGGCCCTGCTCGACACGGCGATGTGGCTGACTTGGAGACTTAGATGAGCTGCACCATCCGGAGACGACCCGCAGCCGACAGAGTCTCCCTCATATTGTATTTATTTTCATTTTAAATTCCTTGTCCAATTTGTATTTCGGACAAGCTTTTGTAGTATTTGTATAATACTTATAATTTGCTTATGCACTTGTGATACCGGGTTCTGGGATATGTTTGAGATGTATTTTATTAAAATGGAATATTAAGCCATCATATTTACTTAGCGAATTTTATTCAGTTATTATGTAATAAAGTGAAAGGTAATGATTTTAAAAATTCTAAAATAGGAATTTAACTTAACCAATTAATGATTGGGCTTGCCTGGCAGTGGTGTCCGGCGTCATCACGACCTTATGGATTTTGGGTCGTGACATGTTAAAATCAAAATTTCAAGTAAAGATGAATCAATAACGCATTCAAGCAATACAAAATTGAAGTTGAAACGCATCTTAACAAGAAAATCAAAATGATAAGAAGTGATAAGGGTGGTGAATATGAATCTCCTTTTGAAGAAACATGTTTAGAATATGGAATTATTCATCAAATAACAGCCCCTTACATGCCCCAATCCAATGGGATTGCATAAAGAAAGAATCATTCATTAAAGGAGATGATGAACGCGTTGTTGATAAATTCTGGTTTGCCACAGAACTATTGGGAGGAAGTCGTTCTTACGGCTAACTGGATACTAATTTGAGTACCCCATAGCAAAACACAATCCATTCCATATGAAAAATGGAAAGGAAGGAAGCCCAACTTGAATTATTTTAAAGTGTGGGGGTGTTTGGCGAAAGTGCAAGTTCCTAAACACAAAAGGGTAAAAGTAGGACCGAAAACCGTTGATTGTTTTTTCATAGGATATGCGACCAATAGTAAAGCATATCAATTTCTGGTTCATAAATCAGAAAATCCCGATATTCATAATAATACGGTTATAGAATCAGATAATGTTGAGTTCTTTGAAAATATATATCCGTATAAAAAGGAATGTGAGTCGATTGGTGAAGGATCTAAACGACCTCGGAAAGAAACAAGAGAAAGTACAGTTAATCAGGAGGATCCAAGACGTAGTAAACGTCAAAGAATGTCTACTTCATTTGGACCATATTTTGTGACTTTCTTATTGGAGAATGAACTTCAAACATTTAAAGAAGTTATGTCTTCTTCGGAATCATTATTTTGGAAAGAGGCAGTCAATAGTGAAATAGAATCCATATTGAACAACCATACATGGGAATTGGTTGATCTTCCTCCTGGAAATAAACCGTTGGGTTCTAAATGGATCTTTAAGAGGAAAATGAAAGATGATGGCACTATTGACAAGTTTAAGGCAAGACTTGTGGTCAAAGGATATAGACAACGAGAAGGTCTTGACTATTTCGATACATACTCTCCAGTTGCAAGAATTACATCCATACGAAGGTTAGTAGCGTTAGCTGCAGTTTATGGTCTTGAAATTCATCAAATGGATGTTAAGACGGCCTTCTTAAATGGAGAGTTGGAGGAAGAAATCTACATGGAACAACCTGAAGGGTTTGTGGTTCCAGGTAAAGAAAAGAAGGTATGTACACTTGTTAAGTCCCTTTACGGACTAAAACAAGCACTCAAATAATGGCATGCGAAATTTGACCAAACATTGTTGTCAAATGGTTTTAAGATAAACGAATGTGATAAATGTGTGTACATTAAAAATGTTCAAAATCACATAGTCATTGTTTGCTTATATGAGGATGATATGCTGATAATGAGTAATGACATTGCCAACATAAATCGACTAAGCGTATGCTAACTGGCAAGTTTGATATGAAAGACTTGGGAGTTGCTGATTTAATATGGGAATTAAGATCCATAAGACTTATCAAGGGCTGGCATTGTCACAATCTCATTATATTAAGACATTACTTGAAATATTCAAGCGCTTGGGCTTTAAAGTTGCAAAGACTCCAATTGACATGAATCTTGCATTAGCAAAGAACAAAGGCCAAAACATATCACAATTGGATTATGCTTGGGGACAATTCCCCCTCTCAAACTTAGAAAGGAGACTTACCTCGCTCTGAAATTCCATAACCGGCTTCCAAGCCCTTCCGACGACTCCAATTGATGCACAACGCTCCCAAACTATTCAAATAACGGGCAAACCAATAAAAATTCACTCTAATACTTGTAACATTTCAAATTATATAATTTCCCAACTTCGCTCGAAAAGTTGACCAAAATGCCCTCGGGCCCACGTGCCCGGATTTCAAAATTTCTCGAAGATGAATTCTACCCGTAGCTTTACTAACTCAAATATACAATTTTCTCTAATTTCCATGCTCAAATTCATGGTAAAAGTCCAAAATTCCAAATTCTAGGTCTTCCCAAAAATCCCAAATTTATTCTAATTTTCCATGTCTAAATCCATGTAAGATCACATATTTAACTCAAAAATAGGAATAAATCACTTACCTAGTGTTGCTTGGTGAAAATCCCTCCTTGAGCTCTCCAAAATCGTCCAATACAAATGAAAGAAATCGGCCAAACCTCGTTTTTAAAACAATCTGCCCATGCTTCATCGAGTTGTACCTTGCGTTGTGCAGGTTGTACATCCTATTACAATTTTCCCCTGATATACACCTTCTGTTACAACACCCATAACTCCTCGTAGAAATATCCAAATGACAAACGGTTTGAAGATTTAGAAACTAGACTCGAATATATTTCATTTGATATGTTGTACACCATATAACGCTTTATATATTCCGAGATATGAGTTTCCAAAGTCGGCTCCATGCATCAATAAATTCTGTCGAAACTGCTTCACCAGCCATCTTCAATCAAACATAACTTTCTGATCAAATGTCCAAATCGTAAATGGTTTAACTTTATAGAAACTAGAATGTAAGGGCTACAACCTTTATGTTTTGCAAATTTTCAGGTTCCTTATAGATTTTGATATATATATATATATATATATATATATATATATATATATATATATATATATATATATATATATATATATATATATATATATATATATATATATATATATATATATATATATATATATATAAGCCTCCAAAATCAGCTCCACGATACACCAATTGCTATCCAAAAGTGCAGCAGAAATTTCTGCAGCTTTTCTTTTTTTTTTTGTCTGAAATTTATTTCGTTAACCTTCCGAAATCCACCCGAGGCCCTAGGAACCTTAACCAATTACACCAACATGGCCCAAAATATGATAAGAACTCGCTCGAGGCCTCAAATCACATCAAACAACGTCGAAATCATGAATCGCACCCCAATTCAAGCTTAATGAACTTTAGAACTTGAAACTTCCACATTCGATGCCGAAACCTATCAAATCACGTCCTATTGACCTCAAATTTTTCGCACAAGTCACATTCGACATTACGGACATATTCCAACTTCCGGAATTGGAATCCAACCCTAATATCAAAAAGTCAAACTCTCGGTCAAACTTCTCAAAAACCTTCAAATTTCTATCTTTAGCCAAATGACCTACGAACATCCGAATTCACTTCTGATCACGCTCCCAGCTCCAGAATCACCGTACGGAGCTATTCCCAAACTCGAAATCCCAAACGGACATCAATATCACTGAAATGCACTTCAACCCGGATTTATGAAATTTCTTCTAAAATGCTAACTTCCGCAATATACACCGAAACGCTCCCGGGTTATCTGAAATCCGATCCGAACATACGCCCAAGTCCGAAATCATCATACGAACCTGCTGGAACCTCTTGTTGGCCCATGTCACTGAATGGGTTTTGAAGATTGACAAATAGTGACAAGTTGAACCAGGTCCATCATAGCAGATACATCTGAACGAAGCAGTTGGCACAAGAATCGTACAAGTCTAGGAGATATCAGTGATTGCTAAGTATCAAAGAACTAGGAGAATGTCTTCTAATACGAAAAGGTTGCAAACTGATAAAGATGACAGAAGTTGATTTCAGCTAGGACAGAAGTAAAGGAAGGAAGTTGAGTAACAATCAAGCTCGTTTACCCAGGAAGAGTTGGATCAGAATTGTGTACTCAACAAATGAACTCTATAAATAATCAATGTATTACTGCTGAAATAAGTGACGCACAAGTACTAAAGTGAATCAAGATATGAAGCAAAAGTCCCAGAGATATTTTGCAAGCAGAATTGTGGTGCGATACAAAGGCTACAGTTCAACTAGAAAAAACAGTTCCGTCGTTTGTGTATTGAGTCTAGTTGATTGTAGTAGGAGTTTCAATATTGTATCTTATCATCTTTCATAGAAGCAATTGTAATAGGTACACATTGTTCAAGTTAGAGTTAGCTTGAAATCTGTAGAAATTAGCTAGAGGCTAGTTGATACAAAGAGGATTAGAGTTAGTCCTAGGATTACAAAAGAGTTTATTTTGTAAGTCCGTTTTGGCTCAGAGTTTTAGTGAAGAGTTTGAGCAAATCCTACTGAGGAGTAGGTCGTGGTTTTTTCACCTTTTGAGCCAGGTGTTTTCCACGTAAAAATCCCTGTGTCTTTACTATTACTGCTTAATTATTCCGCAAACTGTAGTAAGTAGTAGACTAAGAAGAACCAGGTTCTTCTTATTAGGCAGCACTCAAAAATTAGGTACTGCACAATTAACTTATAATATTGTGTAGTATTGAAGTTTAAAAGAACAATTGGTATCAGAGCAGGTTATCCTTGAAGAGGCTAACGCCTAGGAAAAGATCAAGATGAGTGCACCACCTGGGAACTGGGAAGGTCAATCAACTGCAAGGCCACCACTCTTCAACGGCCAGTACTATTCTTGGTGGAAGAATAGAATGAAGGATCACCTTATTGGAGAGGACTATGAACTCTGGGACATAGTCACTGATGGACCACTTGCAACAATGAAGAAAACTGCTGAAGGAGTAGATGTGCCTAAAACTAGGGCTGACTGCACAGCTGAGGATCTGAAGAAATGGGAGAAGAATGCCAAGGCCAAGAAGTGGCTAGTGTGTGGACTAGGCCCAGATGAATACAGCAGAATCCAAAGCTGCACCACTGCCAAGGAAATCTGGGATACTCTACAAGTGGCACATGAAGGAACAACTCAAGTGAAGAGGTCTAGAGGTACATTGCTATACTCTCAGTATGAAAACTTCACTATGAAGGAAGGAGAAACAATTCAAGAGATGTACACAAGGTTCACAACCTTGACTAATGAAATCAAGTCTCTTGGAAGAGTCATCCTTGAATAAGACAAGGTTCAAAAGATTTTGACAAGGGTTCTACCTATCTCCTGGGAAAGCAAGATAACTGCCATCCAAGAATCCAAAAATATGGCAACCCTTAGACTAGATGAGTTGATTGGCAACCTTACTGCTTATGAACTCAAGGCAGGCCATGAAAATGGATGCCCCAAAGAAGGAATGAAGTCTAGCACTAAGGATCACAGAGGGAGTAGATCTGGAGGATGATGAGATAGCCATGATCACCAAAGAATTCAGAAACTTTCTCATGAGGAAGAAAGGCATCTCTAGAGGAGGAAACTTCAACAAGGCAAAGGCTCCTGAAAGGCCAGCTAATGAGGGATGCTATAAGTGTGGAAAAACTGATCATCTCATCAAGAACTGCCTCCAGTGGGAAGTAGAATGGAGAAAGGAGAGATATGAAAGAAAGATTAGGAAGAAGGAATTGGTCCAAGCCAAGAAAACTACTACAAAGGCTATGGTTGTTGCTTGGGGGAAAGTTCAGATGAAGAATCAGAAGATGGTAAGACAGAAGATCAGGTTCTCATGGCAATTGGAGAATCTGATGAGGAGACTTATGAAGAACCACAGGTACAAGTGAAGGGAAGAAGCCAATTTTGGTTTTTGGATAGTGGCTGCTCGAAGCATATGACAGGGAACAAGGAACGGTTCCTTTCACTTGAAAACCTCAAAGGAGGAAATGTCTCCTTTGGAAACGGAAAGAAAGGTGAAATAATAGGGGTCGGCAAGGTAGGTAAAGATGACACACGTTCAATTGAACATGTGTATCTGATAGATGGCTTGAAATATAGCCTTATCAGTGTGTCACAACTGTGTGACAGAGGTAACCTTGTCGCTTTTACTTCCACAAAATGTTTTGTGATCAACCTGCTTACTGACAAGATTGTTTTGCAGGGAAAAAGAATGAACAATATCTATGTCATTGACTTGTCCACACTGTCTGACAATGAACTCACTTGCCTTAGTGTGTTGGACAGTGATCCCCTCCTGTGGCACAAAAGACTTGGTCATGCAAGTCTAACTCAACTTAACAAGCTGGTCTCTAAGGACTTAGTGGTAGGGCTTCCTAACATTAAGTTCAAAGAAGACAAGGTTTGTGAGGCATGTGCAAGGGGGAAGCAGGTAAGGTCTTCTTTCAAAAGTAAGAAAATGGTCAGTACCACCAGGTCGTTGGAACTGGTTCATATGGATCTCTGTGGTCCCATGAGAACTCTAAGTAGAGGTGGAAAGATATATGTGATGGTGCTAGTAAGTGATTTCTCAAGGTTCACTTTGACCTTATTCTTGGCATCTAAGGATGAAGCATTTGAAATGTTCAGCTCATTTGTCAAGAAGATTCAGAATCAATTAGGACATCAACTAGCATCCATTAGATCTGACCATGGTACTGAGTTTGAGAATGCTAAGTTTGCCGAGTTATGTGATGAACATGGTGTGAATCACAATTTTTCTTCTCCTAGAACCCCACAGCAAAATGGGGTTGTTGAAAGGAAAAACAGAACTCTTGAAGACATGGCAAGAACCATGCTTCTATCAAGCAAACTACCTCACAGCTTCTGGGCAGAAGCAATTAACACTGCATGTTATATTATCAATAGATGCATGACCAGACCTCTGGTAGAGAAAACTCCCTATGAATTACTTAAAGGGAGAAAGCCCAACATATCCCATCTTAGGGCTTTTGGATGCAAGTGTTATGTGCATAATAATGGCAAAGATTCTTTAGGAAAATTTGATCCCAGAAGTGATGAGGGAGTGTTCTTGGGATATTCTACACATAGCAAAGCTTATAAAATATACAATAAAAGAACTATGTGTGTAGAAGAAAGTGTACATGTTGTCTTTGATGAAACTAACACTTTATCTGAGAGACAGGAACCAGAAGATGAGGAGCTTGGACTGGTGAGGAGCAATGACTACATTGAAGCACCTATGGGAGATGGAACAGGTGATGGACCAGGTCCAACAACCCCACGCAACTCGACAGGGGGAATTCCTCATGATAATACTGGCCCTGTCCTGTTCAACAGTAACAAGACAACATGGAACAATCCAGAAGTGAACAACTGGTTCTCAAACCATACAGATATCATAATTCTCACCCTCTTGAGAACATCATAACAGACTTGAGATCTGGAATCAAAACTAGATCCTCCTTGAAACATCTGTGTGCGTTTGATGCATTTCTATCCTTGATTGAACCAAAGAACATTGTTGAAGCCCTGAAAGATGCTGACTGGGTAAATGTCATGCAAGAGGAGCTGAATCAATTTGAGAGAAGTCAAGTATGGCACTTGGTACCCAGGCCACTGGACAGATCAATAATTGGCACCAAGTGGGTCTTCAGGAACAAACTCGATGAGGATGGAACTATTACAAGAAAAATGGCAAGACTGGTTGTTCAACGATACAACCAAGAAGAGGAAATTAATTATGATGAGACCTTTTCTCCTGTGGCAAGATTGGAGGCAATCAGATTTCTTATAGCATTTGCTGCACACATGGAATTCACTCTGCATCAGATGGATGTCAAACGTGCCTTTCTCAATGGCTATTTGAAGGAAGAGGTATTTGTAAAATAGCCTCCTGGTTTTGAAAGCAAAGAATCACCTGATCATGTATATAAACTTGACAAGGCTCTCTATGGTCTCAAGCAAGCACCTAGAGCTTGGTACGAGAGATTGTCAAAATTCCTGCTGGAACATGGGTACAAACGAGGCAAAATAGACAGTACTTTGTTCTTAAAGGAAAAGGGAAAAGATCTTCTGATTGTACAAATATATGTTGATGATATCATATTTGGGGCAACAACTGAGAAGCTCAGCAAGGAATTTGCTACATTAATGGGGAGTGAGTTTGAAATGAGTATGATGGGTGAGCTAACCTTTTTCTTAGGTCTGCAAATCAAACAAACTCCACATGGAACAATGATTCATCAACAGAAGTATGTGAGAGAACTCCTCAAGAAGTTCAAAATGGAAGATTCAAAGGAGATAGATACCCCAATAGCCACAGCTACAAAATTGGATGTGCATGAACCTGGTTCATCCGTTGATCAGAAGACGTACAGAGGGATGATTGGGTCTCTACTATATCTTACTGCAAGTAGACCTGATATTGTGTTCAGTGTAGGAGTATGTGCTAGGTTTCAAGCCAATCCAAAGGAGTCCCATCTCACTGCAGTAAAAAGAATTTTGAGATATCTGAAGGGCACCACTGATTTGTGCCTTTGGTATCCTAAAGGTAGTAATTTTGACCTTGTAGGATATGTTGATGCTGATTATGCAGGCATCCTGGTTGACAAGAAAAGTACTTCAGGCATGGCTCACTTTTTGGGCTCATGCCTTGTCTCTTGGTCCACCAAGAAACAAAATTCAGTAGCCTTGTCTACTGGTGAGGCTGAATGTGTGGCTGCAGCCTCTTGTTGTGCCCAGTTGCTATGGATCAAGCAACAACTCCTGGACTTTGGTATAGATGTGGGATGCATTCCTATTTACTGTGATAACACTAGTGCAATTAGTATGACTAAGAACCCGGTTCATCACAAGAGAACTAAGCACATAGATGTTAGGCACCATTTCCTGAGGGATAACTATGAAAAGGGGATGATCTCAATCGAATTCTGTGCCACTGATCATCAAATTGCTGATATATTTACCAAAGCATTGAGTAGGGAGCATTATGAGAGAAACAGGCTTGAATTAGGGATGATTAAGATCACCTAATTGAAAAACAAAAAGAAAACAAAAACTGAAAAAAGATTGAAGAGAAAAAAAGGGAAGTTTTCTGGCTAGAAATTTTAATTAGGTACTTAATCAGATTAATCATTGCTCAGTACTATGTCTTTATTGCCATACTCTTATTCCATGTATTAATATGATTCCCTTGCTAATGATGTTTCTCTATTTTTGTGAGTTGAGGCAAAATAAAGATTTTTAACATGATGAACCTGGTTGATCCATGCTGGTTTACATGACTGACAAGGTATGTTCTCATCTCCATATATGTATTAATTCAAGTACAGTCATACATGAGTAGGACTCTATCCATTTATGGTTCAGTTCAATTCTCGTACTTACCCAAATAATGGACCAGTTTCAAGAAGCTCTGTCACGTTAAATTTGCCTAGTTTTAGGGGAAAAGAAATGGTCTAATGAATGTCCAATCACTGACAGTCCTTAATCGATTAGTATCCTACATGTGTTAATACACTTCTGTTGTAATCACCCCAGCCACAAGTTATAAATAGGCCATCATTACACATTGTGAATACAGTAATAGACGAACCATGTTCAAGTCACTCAACACTCAAATCTCTACTGCCTTTTGCCCTCTCTTCTTTTTCTCTCTAAATTTTAAAACCATGTTGTATGCTTCATCTGATTCTCAAAATCGTGACTATGATGAAGGAGTATATGAGTCTGATTCTCCACCGGTCTACAGTTCTGAATCCTCTAAGACACCGGAAACCCCTGACCAAACCCTACCCCAGCCCCCAAACCCCATTGTGTCAAGGTTCTTGCACGCAAATCTATGACTTCAGGTTCACGAGCAAAGTTCTTGGACGATTTATTACAGTCTGAAGAAGAACTCAAACCAGATTCGTCCAGTGAATCGTTCAAATCAGCACATGAAGACGATACACCTGGTTCGTCCAGTGCTGATAAAGGTAATACTGAAGTTACCTCTGTGTTAAATTCTGAAAATAGATTTGTGCTGGTGGGGTCTGTGGTGGATGTGGAAGTTCCAAGTAGGCAAAGAAAAACTGGGAAAATTCTTGAGAACGAGGGAGATGCAGGTGTGAGGGGATCTGGGAAGGATGGTGCCACACTTGAAATTTGTGGCCTCATTCTTGAAAATCTTGAAGATGATGTCGTAATGACAGGGGAAACTCATGATGAAGAGGAGGCTGCTGCTGGGTTGGAAAAATTGATGACTGAGATAGACGAACATGTTTCTTCTGGGGAAGAAACTTTGGCTGACAAAATGAAGAAACTGGGGGACTCATACAACCCCAAGAAGAGAAGGACTCCAAAGTCCATCAAGTCTAAAGCCTCAGTTTCCTCAAAGAAAAGGAAAACTGATGAGTCTGTTGGTGTACCTGTTCCAAGGGTACGAGCTACGAGAAATACTGTTCGAGAAGAAGAGGAGAAGCTGGAAAAAGCTCTGCAAGAGAGCAAAAGAAAGAAGGCAGAGAAAGGGAAAGCGAAAGTGGGGGAGCCTGTTGAGGCTATTGCTGATGATGAGGTGTTGGACCTGGTCCAACAAGAAGAGGAGGTTTCTCCAGTGGTGATCAAGACACCCAAGCCCAAAACGGCTAAGACTTCCACAAAGAAGTTAGCACATGTGTCTGCTACCACTACGAGTACATCTACGAGGACAAGGTCTAAGGTAAAGTCAAAGAAGAAAGTTCAGATTGTTGAGAGGGATGATGATCCTGAATGGAGTGGAGATGAAGAGAAGGAGGTTGGAAAAGTGTCTACTGAAAGAGTTTCCATGTTTGGAAAGAGACATATCTTGAAGGGGAAGCTGTTGAAGGATTTGCAGGAGCCTGGTATGAGGTTTTTACTGGATTTTCTGGCAGTGCAGGGCTGGAAGGACATGGTCCTTTGCATGGAAGGCAGGCTGGTCAGGAATGAGATTGTGGAGTTCATGGGGAATGCAACAGTGATTGGAGGAAGGGTTACCTCATTGGTGAAGGGAGTTGAAGTCTCTTTTGATGCTCAAGATTTGGGAGTCATTCTAGACATTCCATCTTAGGGCTATGATGACTATACAAGGCAGAGATGGCCTTGCTTAGATGGAATGTCCTCAGCTATCAGTATTACCTGATTCTTCTGCAACAATGAGAAGGAGATAGAACCCAAGGCTGTGTACAAAAGCGAGATGAAGCCTGAACACAAGTTGTTCTTTGAGTTTGTAACTAAATTTCTGCTGCCCAGACAAGAACGTAGGCACATTGCCAACTACATGGATCTAACACTCATGGAGTGCCTGTACAGAGGCAAGCAGATCAATTGGCCATCTTTTATCATCCAGATCTTGGACAGAGTGGTGAATGGCACCAAAGCCCATGCAATCCCCTATGGCTTTATTTTGACTGCAGTTCTTGCTCATTTTGGAGTTCCTACAAAGAAGGCTGAGATGGCTACTGCTAAGGATTCCCTTGGAAAGGACACTCTGTTGTCTTGTGATTATATTGTCAATGCCCCGGAAGATGAACCCGGTTCATCTCGGAAGCGACCCGTCAACAGCAAGGTTCGTACTCTGGTGCAGGAAAGCGAGCAAAAGGATATGGAGATCCTTCGATTGAAGACTCGCTTAGTTGAGGTGGAAGCTGAGCATGATGCTCTCAAAGCTTAATTAGCCAAGGAGAAGGAGAAAAACGAGGGTGTCTTACACCAAATGTTGTCTCTTCTCCAAACCAAGAATCCAGCCTCTTCTGCACTACCCCAGACTTAGGAATTTCTAGAACTACCCCCTCCTATCCTATCAAGTGCCCAGTTCGGGACAGTGTCAAGTGTCTTTTGTTTCAGTTTTTTATTCTGTTTTGCTCATGTTTTGGATGTTCTTGATTTTAATCTGTTTTGGTGCTGATCATCACTGTTAATAAATGAAAGCTTGTTGTTTTAAAAATGTCTCAATTTCTAATTTAGCTTACATTATTGGTTTCTTGTCTTGATTAATCATGTTTGCACCTGCAGTTGCCTAAATTGGCCATGAGTGAGAATTAATAACTGGTAAGTATCATTTTGTAACTTTTCGATGATGTGCCAAAAGGGGGAAGATGTGCGATGTGTTGTGTTGTTCAAAAATTTTAAAAGTGATATTTATAACCTAATGAACCTGGTTCTTGATGATTAATGCTCAAAAATATACAAAGTGTTGAATGTGTATACAGGATAAAAGCACAGAGTTTGTCATCATCAAAAAGGGGGAATTTGTTGGCCCATGTCACTGAATGGGTTTTGAAGATTGAAAAATAGTGACAAGTTGAACCAGGTCCATCAGAGCAGATACATCTGAACGAAGCAGTTGGCACAAGAATCGTATAAGTCTAGGAGATATCAGTGATTGCTGAGTATCAAAGAACTAGGAGAATGTCTTCTAATACAAAAAGGTTGCAAACTGATAAAGATGACAGAAGTTGATTTCAGTTAGGACAGAAGTAGAGGAAGGAAGTTGAGTAACAATCAAACTCGTTTACCCAGGAAGAGTTGGATCAGAATTGAATCATGTACTCAACAAACGAACTCTATAAATAATCAATGTATTACTGTTGAAATAAGTGAGCACAAGTACTAAAGTGAATCAAGATCTGAAGCAAAAGTCCCAGATATATTTTTCAAGCAGAATTGTCATGCGATACAAAGGCTACAGTTCAACTAG
Source organism: Nicotiana undulata (assembly GCA_005239495.1). Lineage (NCBI taxonomy): Eukaryota > Viridiplantae > Streptophyta > Magnoliopsida > Solanales > Solanaceae > Nicotiana > Nicotiana undulata. The sequence goes on from ML288390.1 coordinate 14,023, forward strand.
AAGAAACAGTTCCATTGTTTGTGTATTGAGTCTAGTTGATTGTAGTAGGAGTTTCAATATTGTATCTTATCATCTTTCATAGAAGCAATTATAATAGGTACACATTGTTCAAGTTAGAGTTAGCTTGAATTCTGTAGAAATTAGCTAGAGGCTAGTTGATAGAAAGAGGATTAGAGTTAGTCCTGGGATTACAAAAGAGTTTATTTTGTAAGTCCGTTTGGCTCAGTGGTTTTAGTGAAGTGTTTGAGCAAATCCTACTGAGGAGTAGGTCGTGGTTTTTTCACCTTTTGAGCCAGGTGTTTTCCATGTAAAAATCCCCGTGTCTTTACTATTACTGCTTTATTATTCCGCAAATAGTAGTAAATAGTATACTAAGAAGAACCAGGTTCTTCTTATTAGACAGCACTCGAATATTGGGTACTGCACAATTAACTTATAATTTTGTGTAGTATTGAAGTCTAAAACAACACCTTCAAATCCTGATTCGGGGGTCGTTTACCCAAAAATCCAATCTTAGTCAATTCTTCCAACTTAAGGCTTCCGAAATGAGAATTTTCTCTCCAAATTGACTTCGAACTTCCCGAAATTCAACTCCGACCACGCCTACAAGTCATAATACCTGAAATGAAGTTGCTCATGGCCTCAAACCGCCAAACGATGCGCTAGATCTCAAAACGACCGGTTGGACCGTTACATGACATGACTCAAACCTATATGCCATTATTCATTTGACTCAAGTAAGTAAGACGAAGCTGAAATTTTATTATTATTCTCAACAACCATTACATTCAGCTTGAAAAGGCCCTCAGTGAGGTAAACTTTTCCTATAAATATTTCGTTCTTACTTATTACAACCTTATCGGATACAAAGACACATTTAAAACCATTCTTAACAAGAATTCTAATGGAGACTAAGTTCTTCCTAATCTCGGGAACATGAAGGACGTTGTTCAAAGTGACCACTTTTCTAGAAGTCATTTTCAGAAATATCTTACCACATCCTTCAATCTAGGCAGTTGCAGTATTTCCCATAGAAAGCGTCTCTTCGGGTCCAACAGGAGCATATGTAACAAAAGCTTCTCTAACAATACAAACATGGCGAGTGGCTCCAGAATCAATCCACCACTCCCTAGGATTGCCCACCAGGTTGCATTCAGAAAGCATAGCACACAAGTCATCAACATCTTCGTGCTTTTCAACCATGTTTGCTTGACCATTCTTCTTGTCTTTCTTTGGAGCACGACAATCTGCAGATTTGTGTCCAGATTTCCCATAGTTGTAGCAATTATCATTGAACCGTTTCTTGCTTGGGTTGCTTTTCGGTCCAGAAGCCTGCTTCCTCTTTCGCTTATTTTGAGAAGTATCCTCAACAATGTTTGATCCCATTATTGTTGAGTTTCCACGGCCTCTCTTTTCAGCAGCTTTGTTGTCCTCTTCGATTCTCAACCGAACAATTAGATCTTCAAGGGACATCTCCTTGCGTTTGTGTTTCAAATAATTTTTGAAGTCCTTCCACAACGGAGGAAACTTCTCAATCATCTATGCTACTTGGAATGCTCCATTGATGACAAGACCTTCAATGAACATTTTGTTAGTAAACATAATAAAATTATTACTACCAACACTAGTATTAATTCTACTTATACATTCAGCAAGGAGATCGTGAATAATCACTTGCAATTCCTGGACTTGGGTAATAACCGACTTGTTATCTACCATTTTGTAGTCCAAAAATTTAGCGGCAACGAATTTCTTCAACCCGACATCTTCAATTTTGTATTTCTTTTCAAGCGCAATCCACAGTTTGTTTGACGTCTCCACGCTACTGTAGACGTTATACAAAGCGTCCTTTATTTCGCTAAGAATATAATTCTTGCACAGAAAATCAGAATGCTTCCACGCCTCAATCACGAGAAAGCGTTCAGTCTCTGGAGTTTCATTGGGCAGCACAGGAACATCTTCCTTGATGAACTTCTGCAGACTTAAAGTAGTCAAGTAGAAGAACATCTTTTGCTGCCAGCGCTTGAAATCAACCCTGGAAATTTTTTTGGATTTTTCCGTCGGTGCCAATGTTGCCGGTGTTGTTCGGCTCGTTGAGACATTGATAGTTACCATCAAAACATCTTGGTTTCCGTTGTCATTCATCATTTCTGTAAAAGAATGACACAAACACACGTTAAATTCCTCAAGCTTCTTAATAATTTGTATTTGTAAACTAATTCTGGAGAAAATAAAATAACATATAAACAGAAATGCACACGAAACAAAAAATAATTCGAGCCCACTGAATTCACAGTGTTTTCTTAAGGAATTAAATCCCCTCCCAGTACCCAAGGTTATGGATTATTTCTTCCCAGGATAGAACGAATTACACACTGGTGTAGTGGTACTTCAAACCCCAGTGTTTCAGCGAACACAAAGTTCGGTAGCAAATCACACTTATTGTTGCTTTCGTTGAAGTTAAAAATATGCAGAAGAAAGGAGGAGAACACAAAAATTCGTATTAAAAATCTAAGAGAATGGACTTGTATTTATAGCCAATGTTGGGCTGAAATCTGAAGAGGTGCAACTATTCAGAATGGATGTTTATGCAAAACGGCTATAGCATAAATGTCATTACATAAATGGCTATTTACTCAACAATAAAGAGGGAAAATTGAAGAAAATAGTTAATTTTCTGTTACAAAAACAGAAAACGGAAAAATGAAAACGGTTGGATTTTAATATTAATATTATGTTATTAAAACGGATATTTAATAACATCTCTGTTAATATTTACTATTAACGAACAAATCAATCGATCATTTGACCGAAGCCGAAGCTGAGCGACGACGACGGTGCGAGGCTTGCCTTTTTCTCAACTCTTTAAGAGCTAGAAGAAGAGCAATTGCTTATATACCCATTAAAAACCTCTTCCTCTTCCAATATGAGACAATGTCCCTTCATCAAGGAGGAAATCTCAAATGAAACTCAAATATTTTATTTTTCCACCATTTTTCATTCACCCTCTTTTAAGCATTAATATACTTAAAGCCCCAACAATTGCTTGAGGCCTTAATCTCGTAAATTAAATTATTTGACCCAATAACCAAAACTTTTGTTAAATAAAGGAATGTTGAAGCGGCAGATGAAGAACAGTACGTGTTAAATAGATTTAAATTGGAAAACTTAGTCTTCACAAAGTTATATTTTTCTCCTTTTTTTTCTTTCTATTTCTTGAGTTGTATTTAAATTACAGGACGCAGTAGATTTTGAAAAAAAGAAATAGTTGAGGACGAGGTGATGATTCATTAACTGACGTATATAAAGCCTTAATAAAAAGATCTTATAAATCTAATTGTTAAACTTTTCATTGGTTTGTCTTTTCTAGACAACAACCCAAGGGCGTTCGTGGCATTTGCGAAAGGACACAGTTGCGACTTTAGCAGCTTCTCTGCACTATAAAGATTTTAAAACAAAGATATCAACCACCAAGTAAGGGTGATAGAGAAATTTTTGGTGAGGAATTATTTATTTTTATAGTGGTCTTATTCGACCAAATTTTAATTAATAGAATCAAGTAAGTTTCAAATACCACATAATTAAGCATCAACCTGTAGTTTATTTTAATTAGTTGAGCAATTTTTTTTTTTTACAAACTTAGTTGAATTATGTAACTACAGTTAACGAGGTATACTCTTGTTGAGTTAAGCATGGAAGTTTAGCACTCAATCTAAAACAAATACACCTAAAGAATTGCTATCCATGCATTCGCGTACAAACCAATGCAAATGAAGTAATATAAATATTCCGATAATTATTTACTTCCATCAACCAAGCCAGGAAGAAGTTTGGAATAAGTTTAGTGTTTCTTCCATTAATCATCGGGATCAAGGCAGCCTATACGTCATATATATAGAAGGATTTGTGTGAATAATGGAATAGTTAATATTAACCATTTTATACTCTACCACAATAATATAATATCTTTTCAAGAAAATATACAAAAGCAACAAGAGGGATAATATTATATTTGATATTACTTAACATTTATTTTTATTAAACTAAAATGACCAATAAATAAAAGAAATAAAATTATATATAAACGTATAAACTATTTGTTTTACCAAAAATATGATAAACACTTCTATGAGAGATTTAACAAGTAAAATGGAAGGTTAATCCTACTTAAGCTTACTAACGGTCAGATCTATGGACGTGGTAACGAATGAATGAGATAAATGCGCCGTAGTATTAATTATCAGACAAAGATGCTGATGAAGAGTCAGAATGATTATGCGAATAAATGCATGTAAATCGCAATACATGTAATAATAAAGGATATCTCGTCCTTGGTGAGCGGATTGTTCTACGCCCGTTATGAAGGAAATTTGGACGTAACCAGGTAATTAACGCCCGGTAAGGCCGCAGCCGGCACCAGTGACGTTAGATACTTGCATCGTCACGCGTGTCATCATTATGTATCTTCCCCATGCAACGCTTGCGCGGTTGGTGCTTCGATTCTCGTGTTACAGGTAGCTTTTGGCCTCAATTTTGAGACTACCAATCCTATAAATAGATGTAGGGTCTCTCATTTGAAACTTTCACCATTTCTTTCTTATTTGATACTCTTTCTCACTTGTGCTTCTCTTCCCTCCTCTTTGTAACTTCTGTTTCTTAGTTCTTCCAATCCCTTTCTTGACCTCTTATTCCGTCTTTCCTTCTTTGTCCTCCATTACAATCATCATGCCGACTTCTCCTTGCATTCATGGTGATATTTCTAACGCTGCTCCCTTGCCAGTGGCCATTCTCTCTACCGATGAAGGGATTTCAGTTGATTGAGATGAAAGTTTTCCACTGTTAAAGAGGTGGTGCCTAAAAATCCTGCATCCAGGAACGATTTTCCTAAAGGACCTGGGTCTTCTCCTGAACCCGAACTTTATGAAACGGGGGAGGCTGAGTTAACCGAGATGCGGGCTAAATATCGCATCCCCTCTCACATCGAGACCATCCCTGCGAGGGGCAACACGGTTCAGGTTCACCATCCTGGGTTTTGTGCCTTCTACGTTTACCCGTTCACGATAGGCTACACCTTGCCCCTTCCTAAGTTGGCCGAAGAGTTTTTTCGCTTTTACAATGTTTTCCCAGACAGCTCTCTCCTCATCTTTATAAGGTCTTCTTAATGCTGACCAAGTACGCGGAGCTGGCTGGATGTGAGGTCGACCTTCGCCATCTGTTGCACTTATTTTCACCTACCTTCTTCAGAGGCACCATGATACACTTGCGGAATCGTGGGACGAAAGGATAAGTGGCTGGGATGGACGACAAGGCGAGCCGGTTATTCTGGCGCAAATACTTCTTTATCAAAACTGATAAGTTGGTGGCGGACCCGACCGGATTCCCCTAAAAGTGGAATTACAAATGTAAGTATTCCCTCATGCTTTCTACCATTTGTTCTTTGTTACTTTCTGTCATTTTCGGTTTCTTTACCGCTTTCTCATTTACAACCGTAAAGCGTTCTCCCTCCCTCGTTATGTACATGGAGGATTTCTTGGCTCGGGTGTTGCCTCATGTCGTGGGGATCCGCGATTGGTCTTCCTTCTACAAGCTCTATGGACTGAAGGTCCCACCTCGTAAGTATCTTAGTTATCTCATTTGGTCGAGTTCCTGAGCGTTTTTTGACAACTCCTTATTTGTGTTAGGTCGACGGGTCTCCAAGAAAGAGAAGATGTTTTGCTCTCACTTTCCGTCAAAAGGCAGCCTCGGTCTTGAGGGAGTTTACTTTGGTTTAGTCCATGAGAGGTGAAGCCGAGGTTCAACCGGCAGAGGGGTCCGTTCCCTCCTATGCGGACGTTCTCGGCGATACCCCGCCTTGGCAAGTCCTTCTTCTTACCGACGAGCCTTCTCATGATGAGGAGGCGTAGTGTGGAGACCAGGAAAGCCGTAGCCATTGAGGGATCGAAGAAGGCTTCGAACCTTGGGATGACATTAGAATCAATTCCTGTCGAAGTGACAGGTATTGTGTTTGAGTCCACTATGAGAGAGGGGCCTTACAGGACCGAGGAGGTTGATAGCGGCGAAGAGCTCGCGCAGACTGTAGGGGGCGTTCTTCGTTGAGGGTGAGGTGGAGTGATGATTATGGCATAGGGGACGTCGATTCGGGTTCTGATGTCGAATCGGACGAGGTTAGAGCCTTCACTGAAAGGAAGACTCGTGTGGAGATAAGGACGGAGGGTCCTAACCGCTACATTGTCATACCAGTGGACTTCAACCTTTTGGTTGATACAGAGCATGTTGTGTCGTCGTTCGCCCCTTTATGTGTCGAGGCCGAGAACAAGACGTTGTAGACGCTGAAGGACGCTGACCTATTTATGGCATATCTGGGATGACTTTACAGGTGAGTATTGTTCCTACACTTCCGTATGCTTCGCTAGTATCACTTTATCTAGGCTAACTTGTTTCCTTCTTCTTTTTTGTCAAACTCTTATCCTCAACATTGAGCATGACCGGCGTGAGGAGGAGAGGGTGGCTCAGTATAAGAGGATGGAGTCCAAGTATAGAGAATACTGTTCTAAGTATCGGAATGTGGTCAGGAGCGTTGACGAGGATGGGCAGTTCCAGGAACTCCGTGATGAGATTAGGAGGAAGGACGAGAAGCTAAAAGAGAAGGATGAGGAGATACTGAAAGCCACTAGCCGGTGTAGCGAGCTGGAGGAAGCGTAGGAAGTCTAATGAGGACGAGCTCGAACTGTGGAAGGGAGTAATGGCTGAGAATTCGGACCTCCAAGCACGAGTGGTATCCTTGAAGGTCGATCTCGATCGGAGTGAGGCGAGGGCTTCCTCTCTAAGAGCTGAGTTAGGTACCAAGGTTGAGGAGTTTAAGCTAGCGGAGCGAGTCAGGACGTCTTCGATAGCGGAGGCGGCGGCCTTGGCCGGGGCCCTGCGTGTCTGTAGGTCTAAGTGGGATAATTAAGCGGAGACTTCAGCGCTCACAATGGCGAGATTGGAGGAGAAGGTCGGAGGTTTGGAGGCAGAGCTAGCACGGTTGAATGAGCAGATAACGGTTCTAAGGGTGAAGAAGGAATAACCGGCCCGTCAGTCTGCTTCTCAGGCATCTGCCGATGCGAGCGTGTCGGGGGAGTTGTATGAGATGTGGGTTCATGCCGAGGCTCAGCTGGACGTATTCAGATCTTTGAGGGCTGCCAGGAAGGTCTCCGAGGAGGAACTCATCGATGTTCATGTTAAAGCGCGGGCAGCCCGTGAAGCTTGTGGCTATGCTTTCGATTCGTGCGGTGGGGACGATGGTGATGATGACGTAGTGTATGGGCTTGATTTTGATCCTTGGTACGACGACGAATGTGCTGAAGGGGATGATACGGCTTAGGGCATTATGCTTGACTATTGATTGTCTTTTGTTTTTGTGAGGGCGTACTCGAGCCCGTTGTAAAAGGAACGAGTTTTGTAACCTGATCAGTTTTGTAATGGAATGGTTACCTTTTGTTGTGTGTTTTGACTTCTTGGTACTTGTATTGTTTTGTTGCGATGTTATTCTTAGTAGGTCGAGTACTACTAGGGCATTTCCAGGAACTCCGTGATGAGATTAGGAGGAAGGACGAGAAGCTAAAAGAGAAGGATGAGGAGATACTGAAAGCCATTAGCCGGTGTAGCGAGCTGGAGGAAGCGTAGGAAGTCTAATGAGGACGAGCTCGAACTGGGGAAGGGAATAATGGCTGAGAATTCGGACCTCCAAGCGCGAGTGGTATCCTTGAAGGTCAATCTCGATCGTAGTGAGGTGAGGGCTTCCTCTCTAAGGGCTGAGTTAGGTACCAAGGTTGAGGAGTTGAAGTTGGCGGAGCGAGTTAGGACGTCTTCGATAGCAGAGGCGACGGCCTTGGTCGGGGCCCTACGTGTCTGTAGGTCTGAGCGGGATAATGAAGCGGAGACGTCAGTGCTCACAATGGCGAGATTGGAGGAGAAGGTCGGAGGTTTGGAGGCAGAGTTGGCACGGTTGAACGAGCAGATAACGGTTATGAGGGTTAAGAAGGAATAACCGGCCCGTCAGTCTACTTCTCAGGCATCTGCCGATGCGAGCGTATCGGGGGAATTGTATGAGATGTGGGTTCATGCCGAGGCTCAACTGGACGTATTCAGATCTTTGAGGTCTGCCAGGAAGGTCTCCGAGGAGGAACTCATCGATGTTCATGTTAAAGCGCGGGCAACCCGTGAAGCTTGTGGCTATGCTTTCGATTCGCGCGGTGGGGACGATGGTGATGATGACGCAGTGTATGGGCTTGATTTTGATCCTTGGTAAGACGACAAATGTGCTGAAGGGGATGATACGGCTTAGGGCATTATGCTTGACTATTGATTGTCTTTTGCTTTTGTGAGGGCGTACTTGAGCCCGTTGTAAACGGAACGAGTTTTGTAACCTGATCAGTTTTGTAATGGAATGGTTACCTTTTGTTGTGTGTTTTGACTTCTTGGTACTTGTATTGTTTTGTTGCGATGTTATTCTTAGTAGGTCGATCATCGGCTTAGGGCCAATCTTTGGCCAGTCGTTCGAGTGACGTCGAGTGTGAATACTTCGAGCGGTATCAGACGCAAACTATTCGAGTGAGGTTGAATGTATGTGATTCGAGCGAGGTCGAATGTAACTGATTCAAGCGAGGTCGAATGTAACTGATTCGAGCGAGGTCGAATGTATGTGATTCGAGCGAGGTCGAATGTAAGTGATTCGAGTGAGGTCGAATGTATGTGATTCGAGTGAGGTCGAATGTAAGTGATTCCAGTGAGGTCGAATGTAAGTGATTCGAGCGAGGTCGAATGTAAGTGATTCGAGCAAGGTCGAATGTATGTGATTCGAGCGAGGTCAAATGTATGTGATTCGACATTCGACCGAGGTCGAATGTATGTGATTCGAGCGAGGTCGAATGTAAGTGATTCGAGCGAGGTCGAATGTAAGTGATTCGAGCGAGGTCGAATGTATGTGATATGAACGAGGCCGAATGTAAGTGATTTGAGCTTGGTCGAATGTAAGTGATTAGAGCGAGGTCGAATGTATGTGATTTGAGCGAGGTCGAATGTAAGTGATTCGAGCGAGGTCGAATGTAAGTGATTCGAGCGAGGTCGAATGTATGTGATTCGAGCGAGGTCGAATATATGTGATTCAAACGAGGTCGAATGTAAGTGATTCGAGCGAGGTCGAATGTATGTAGAGTATGGAGCGATCTGGAGTTGTGCGAAAAAATGTTGTGTATTACTTTGTTTATTCATTTCATTGGATAATGTTACATACTTTTGTTTAACATATACATTTGAGAAGTTCTCCATTTATCTAGTCCCTTCATCGAACTGGCTGGAGTAGACGGTAGGTGTAGCGATGAATAACCAGTTCGAACTTCGAGGTGACCCCGCATCGCCTTGTTAAAAACCTCCTCGGTAGAACCCATCTAGGGATAAAACCTGAGTGAGGGAAAAAGAGCACGGCTTGGAGGGCGTCTATTTTCAGAAGTTGAAGTACTTGAGGTGAGCGACGTTCCAATTGTTGGGCAACAATTTCCCTTCCATTAATTCTAACTGGAATGATCCTTTGTTAACTGTCGCGGTGATCTTGTACGGTCCATCCCAGTTGGTTCCTAGCTTACCCTCTCTTGTATTTTTGCTTTCCTGTGTTTTAGCCTTGAGTACATAGTCCTCGACTTTTAGTGGTCGAACTTTGGCCTTTTTGTTGTAGTATCGTTCTGCTCTTTGTTTTTGGGTGATCATCCTTATGTATGCCATATCTCTTTGTTCCTATATCTCGTTGAGGTCTTGCCTTCTGCTCTCGTCATTGTTTGGTCCGCTTTTATTGGAGTATATCAGGATCGGCTCCCCGACCTCGACTGGTATGACTGCATCTGTGTCGTAGACCAAGGAGTATGGAGTTTCTCTGGTCCTTGTCATTGGCGTAGTTTGGTATGCCCATAGCACTTCTGGTAGCAGTTCTGGCCATAGTCCCTTGGCGTCTTCGAGTTTCTTTTTCATGATGTTTAATATAGTTTTATTGGAGGATTCGGCCTGACCGTTCGCGGCGGGATGATATGGTGTAGAGAGTATGCGTTTGATGTGCCACTTCTCGAAGAATTCAGCGGTCTTTTTCCCGGTGAAATGTTGTCCGTTATCACAGCTGATTTCCTTTAGAATGCCGAAGCGACATTTTATATTTCTCCATATGAATGTGATGACTTCCTATTCGCGTACTTGGGCGAAGGCACCTGCTTACACCCATTTAGAGAAGTAGTCAGTCAAAACTAGAAGGAAACGTACATTACCTCGCCTGGCTGGGAGCGGCCCTACGATGTCCATTCCTCATGAATGGCCAGGGTGACATGACTGAATGGAGATGTCCTCCTGCTTGGTGTATCATGGGGGAATACTTCTGACATTTCTCTCTCTTTTTGACGAAGTCTGCGGCTTTTGTTTTCATGGTGTACCAATAGTAGTCGGCCCGTATGAGGCATCTGACGAGTGCTCGATTGCCGGTGTGGGCGCCGCAATGTCCTTCGTGTACTCTTCTGGTTTGGTTTGGTCCCAGGCATTTTTCCAAAGTACCGCTGAACATCCTTTTGTACAAGTCGTTGTCGATGATGTTATATCTAGTTGCCTGCATTCGGAGCTTCTTTGCTTCTTTTTTGTCTGACATGAGTGTTCCTTCCTGCAAGTAAGTTATAATACAGTTGCGCCAGTCCCAGGTTAAGTTCACAGGGTGTACCTCGAGTTGATCTAGCGACGAGTGGAGTAATGTGACGATATTCTCCTTTTCATTTATGCTTTTTGTTGCCGTTGCTAGCTTGGCGAGGCCGTCTGCCTCGGTGTTTTGGCCTCGAGGTATTTGATCGAGCCAACATTCGTCGAATTCTGGAAGTAGTTTCTGGATTTATGTTTGGTACTTTTATAGCCTTTGAGCCTTGATATGATAAGTCCATGTTACTTGGTTGACAACCAGTTGTGAATCGCACCGAAGGATAACCCGTCAGGATCCATATTTGAGGGCAAGTTTTAGTCCTGCAATAATGGCCTCGTACTCAGACTCATTGTTAGTCATATCTGGACATCGTATAAATTGGCGAATTACCTTGCCCGTTGGGACCTCAAGTACGAGTCCCAGTCCCGATCCTGACGCGTTAGAACCGCCGTCAGTGTGATCACGTTGGGACCTCAAGTACGAGTCCCTGTTCGAATTCAGGCATTATCTTGGCACTGAAGTCGGCGACGAAGTCGGCTAGCACTTGCGACTTTATCGCCGTTCGCGGCTGATATGTGATATCGTGCTCGATTAGTTCGATAGCCCACTTGGCCAATCTTCCTGATCATTCGGGTTTTTGTAAGATACTTCTAAGGTGGAAGGTCGTGATGACCGATATGGCGTGGCACTGAAAGTAAGGTCTGAGCTTTCATGAAGCCGTGACCAGTGCCAGGGCCAGCTTCTCGAGGTGAGGGTACCTCATTTCGGCATCGACCAGGGTTTTGCTGATATAGTAAATTGGAGATTACGTACCTTTGCTTTCACGGACGAGTACTACACTTACCGCTACTTCTGGCGCTGCCAAATATACTAGGAGGGGCTCGCCGGTTTCGGCTTTGGCGTGCAGTGGAGTCCAGGACAGATATCCCTTCAGTTATCTTGAGGCTTCGACACATTTTGAGTTCCACTGGAGTCCGTTGTCTTTTTTGAGGACGTTGAAGAATTTGTGGCATTTGTCGGAAGATCGTGAGATGAATCTTGACAGTGCGGCTATATGGCCGGTCAGCTTTTGCACTTGTTTCTTGCTGGTTAACAGATTGGGTATTCCCTCGATAGCTTTGATTTGGTCGGGGTTGACTTTGATGCCTCTTTGTGACACCAAGAAGCTGAGAAACTTGCCTGAGTTTATGCCGAAGGTGCATTTTTTGTGATTCGGCTTCATGTCGTACTGTCTCGGGGTACCGAAGGCTTCTTTCTGGTGGTCGATATGATCTTCCTTTTGTCGGATTTGACTAACATATCGTCTATGTATACTTCCATTGTTTTGCCGAGTTGTTCTTTGAACATCCTGGTGACCAGCCTTTGGTAAGTTGCTCCTGCGTTCTTCAACCCGAACGGCATGACTCGATAACAATAAGTCCCTTGGTGAGTAATGAAAGTCGTTTTTTCTTGGTCTTCCTCTTCCATGAGGATCTGATTATATCCTGAATATGCGTCCAGGAAAGCTTAGCAACTCGTGTCCTGTTGTTGCATCGATGAGCTGGTCGATGTGCGACAACGGGAAGGAGTCCTTTGGGAATGCTTTGTTTAGGTCTGTGAAGTCAACGCACATGCGCCACTTCCATTTTTTCTTCTTCACCATGACTACGTTGGCGACTCATTGGGGGTACTTGGATTCTCTGATGGAGCCGTTGGCTAGTAGTTTCTCTACTTCCTCGCGGACCGCTTCGTTGATTGCGGCATTGAATCTTCTTCTCATTTTCCGTACTGGCGGATAGAGCGGGCCCACGTTTAATTTGTGCATGGTGATGTCCTTTGAGATACCTGGCATATCCGCATGGGAGAAAGCGAATAGGTCTGCATTGTCAGTTAAAAATTCGTGAAACTTACCTGGCTCGGAGATTTTGTGGCCAATGCAAGCCTTTTTGCTGGTGTCATTTTTTCTAGTTGGACGGGGTTGAGGTCTTCTACCGTTGACCCCATGTCCTCCACGATGTCGGGGTCCTTGATGACGTCGTTTTGATAGTCGGGTGTTTTTCCAGACTTTGGTAATTGTTATGCTTCCAAGTTTGTCCCTTTCAATTGTTGAGTGTACGTACAATCTTGGGCAATGCGGTAGCTCTCTTGTGATGTACGTTGTTCGCCTCTAATGCTGAATATTCCCAAGGGAGTGGGGAACTTGATTACTTGATAGAGGCTGGATGGAATAGCCCTCATGCCATGTATCCAAGGTCGTCTTATGATGGCGTTGTAGGTTGTGTCTTGGTTCATGATATGGAATGTTGTCTCCAAAGTGACGCCTATGGCCAGGACGGGTAGCGTTATTTCTCCTGAAGTTCATTCAACTGCATTGTTAAACCCCGTCAGTGTTATGCAGTGTGGTACTATCTTATCCTCGAGTCTCATTTGGGCGAGAACTCGGGGGTAGATAATACACGCGCCTCTTCCATCGTCAACCATTATTCTTCTTACATTAGTGTCCAAAATTCGTAATGTAATAACAAGAGCATCAAGGTGAGGGAAAGTCAAACCGTGGGTATCCGATTTATTGAAGATAATACTATCTTCGAGATCGTCATACCATTCGTGTGTTTCACTGCTTTAGCTTGTGTGTGGTGGTGAATTTCACATGATTAATTGTGGCCTCGTTGCCTCCGCCGATGATCATTTGGATGGTGCGGGTGGGGGAGGGCGGCTTGGGAGGCCCATGGTGTTGTTCTCGTCCTATGTCGAAGTTGGATCTTCCACGATCGCTCACCAGTTCTTTCAGGTGTCGTTGGTTGAGCATGTTCACCACTTCTTGTCGTAAAACTATGCATTCCTCTGTCTTGTGGTCTCATTCTTGGTGGAACTCACACAGGGCATTCGATCTTCTGGTGTTTGGATCGGACTTCATCTTCTGCGGCCATTTCACCTTTGGGCCGAGCTTTTCCACTGTGTACACTGTTTCTGAAGGGGAGACACAAAAATTGTGAGTGGATAAGAGTGGGGGCATACCTTTGTCATTCCGCTGAGTCCCTATATTTGGCATGGACGGCCCTTCCATATGGCGGGGAGATGGTGGAATTGTCGTTCTGACGTAAGGTTGGTGTCTTTCGCAGTTGGGACATGGTCCTGGGTGATCCCTTACAGCGATCTCGCCTTGACTCTGTATGGACTAACGTTAGCCGTTGAGTTGGGCTGTTGAGGTCGTCCTCATCTTCTCGGACATCGGCGCAGTAGGCGTTGTGGATTTCTTCCCAGGTAGTGGGAGGGTATTTCATGAGCCTGCTTAACAATTTTCTGGTCGCCCTCGACCCTGTTCTGTTTGGCCTGTATTGGAATGCCGCCACGGCCATGCTTTCAGATACATTTGGCAAGCTCATCCTGACCCTGTTGGGCGAGGAAGTCCCTGAGTCCCTCGTCAGGCGATGTCTAACGGCGAATATGTCGCTCACTCTGGCTTCGGCCTTTTTAGCTCCGGCGTGGGCGGTTACAAACTTATCGGCCATTTTCTCGAACGTTGTTATGGATCGTGCTAGCAGCTGTGAGTACCATGTCTGGGCTCCCCCCGTTAGGGTTTCACCGAATTTCTTTAATAATACCGATGGTACTTGCTCCTTTGAGAGGTCGTTGCCTTTCACCGCCGTGACGTAATGGATTATGTAATCTTTAGGGTCTGTCGTGCCGTCATATATTATCAAGTATGGCGGCATTTTGAAGGTTTTGGGGATGGGATGTGGGGACGCTTCTTCGTTGTATGGTTGCTCTACGAACCGGACAACGTCTTGTTTGGGTAGGAGTTTTGGGGCACCAGGTATCTTATCGACCCTCTCCTGGTGCTCCTTCATCTGATCTCGTAGTGCCTTATTTTCATTTTTNGGTCATTGCCTTTTACTGTCGTAACGTAGTGGATTATATGGTCTTCAAGGTCTGACATGACTTCATATATTTTCAAGTATGGCGGCATTTTGAAGGTTTTGGGGATGGGATGTGGAGCCGCTTCTTCGTTGTATGGTTTCTCTACGAACCGGCCAACGTATCGTTTGGGTAGGAGTTTTGGGGCACCGGGTATCTTGTCGACCCTCTCCTGATGCTCCTTCATCTGATCTCGTAGTGCCTTATTTTCATTTTCCATTTCCTCCATCTTCCTCAGTATGGCTGCGAGTGCATCGTTACCTGCATCAACTATAGCATTAGTGTTACATGTTGGGTGAGGAGCAGTTTGCTCGTTAGCGGTAACTGCCTCTGCTGGTGCGGTGTTTTGAGCCACTCCTTGAGTAGGCTTGTCGAGGAAGTCATTCAGTGTACTTGTCAACCATGCCTCTAGTAACGTTTTCACCACTGGTGGTGCTTCTTCAGTTGTGGATGTGGAAGCGTCTGTTTCTCGAACAACAGTTATACTTCCGCGATGAGGGGGTGAACTGCCTTGTCCTGTCGTGACGCTGGGTGTGGCGTTGTTCTCTCCTCCATCATTATCTTCATTGATGGTGTTCATGAGGTTAGTGATAAGGTCTGCTATGGCCTTTAACCTTTCTTCTCCTCTTCCTGTCATTGTTAGTTTATGCAGATGGAAAGAGATAATTGTGTGCGTGTATGTACTGTTGTTTTCTTTTTAGATCTACCAGAAACTACAGATTTTAGCTAGAAAAACCCCACGGACGGCGCCAAAATATTTTACCAAAAATATGATAAACACTTCTATAAGAGATTTAACAAGTAAAATGGAAGGTTAATCCTAGTTAAGCTTACTAACTGTCAGATCTATGGACGTGGTAATGAATGAATGAGATAAATGTGCCGTAGTATTAATTATCAGACAAAGATGTTGATGAAGAGTCAGAATGATTATGCGAATAAATGCATGTAAATGGCAATAAATGTAATAATAAAGGATATCTCGCCCAAAGGGACAAGAGTTGAGAGTCAACTATCTCGTTGTCAGCAATTCAAATGACAAGCAACGTGGATGAAACACTACGTTCTTGGATCTTGTATATGAAAAGATGCCTTTTAACTGAGGAATCACTAGAAAAAACAAGAACTGTATATTTTTTTCAATAGTCAATATTACAAAGACTTCTTTCAGAGAGTTTTTGGAACCCTAGTTTTGGAGTTTTCCCCAACCAACCTATACCTTACTAATAAAAAGATGCCTTTTTTCTCCCCTTTGTTTCCTATATATAGGGAACATTCTTTGGGAAACCCTAAAAAGTACAAGGGAGAGAATATTCTAATAGAATATTTTCTTTTTCTAATCTAATACTATCCTATCGTTGCTACGGTCTTCTGCATTCGACCTCGTTCCAGCTAAAACCTTCATCTCTAGTTGTTGGTCGGTCCGAGCTTTGACCTCGACCAATGACATTCTTAAATTTAATCCAAATTTCGATCAAACACTATTGTCCACGTGAAGTCCCGTGTGATACACGATTAGGAGCTAGCTCGGCATACAACATCATGTCATAACTTAAACGTAAGAATGGACGTGGCAGATGCCGTACAAGGTATTGGCCCTACGATTTCCCATTTTGTCTTGTTATATATACTAGTACTTCTTTTCAGCTTTTATATTGTTTTATTTTTAAATATATTTTTGAGGGTTATGTCGCTTCTCAAAGTTATTTTATAGATATAAGATCTTAAAGCTTTTAGTAAGAGCGAAAATTCTGGGAAGTTGGGACTTTCGAGGGGTTCAGCCGCCACCACAACCGTCTTTTTTCTTGTATAGATTTTCTGTAGATTTTCTAATCAACATCACAGGACAATAAAATGTTACAATAAATTATTATGTCAGGTATAGAAGAGTATAGTATAATAATTTATAGTATTAAACGTTAGGTAGTTTGTTACTACCTTCGTTCCAATTTATGTTAACCTACTTTCTTTTTGGTGTGTTCCAAAAAGAATGACTCATTTTTAAATTTGAAAATAATTTAGCTTAAACTTCCAATTCTACCATAAGTGAGAAGCTTTTATAATCACACAAATACTCTGGACCCCTTTTTGACTTGTTTAGGACCACAAATTCCAAAGCCTTCATTTTTTCTTAAACTCCGTGTTCAGTCAAACAGGTACACATAAATTGAAACGGAGGAAGTATATTATATCCAGTTTCAGTAACATACAGAAACTAGTTAAGCCGATATTTTGCCAAGTTTTATTAGCATACTACTTTCATTTTCATTTATGCGAACTTATGAAAGTTTAAGAAAAAAGAAAAGACTTTTGAAACTTTTATAAATATGTCAATAATATTTGCTTGATTATAAATATGCCCAATAATATTTGATAGATAGCAATATGTCTGGGACCGAGAGATATTGAATACGTCCTAAGAGAAGTCCACGAGGGCACTTGCGAAAATCATTCTAGTGCCGAATCATTGGTCCACAAAGTAATCAGAACCGGGTAGAGAGATGCAAAGGAGTTCGTTCCAAAATGCGACAAATGCCAAAGGCAAACGCCGAAGACTCATCAACCCGGGGAACTGCTCCATTCGGTCTTATCCCCTTGGTCGTTCATGAAATGGGGGATGGACATCGTCGGCCCTCTTCCATCGGCCCCAGGTAAGGCTCAGTTTATTTTGTTTAAGATTGATTATTTCTCTAAGTGGGTTGAAGCACAGGCTTTCTAGAAAGTCAGAGAAAAAGAGGTCTGATAATAGGCTAAATTCATGTAGTTTTGCGTATATTTATACTCTAACTCAATGATCCTTCACTATTCTAAGTATGTTAAATGATGATAAATTGGCTCTAATAGTGATTTTTGTGTTTCACATGAGTATTATGCACTATTGAGGTCTTATGATGGTGATCCGGGCGAAATTGAAAAAGAACAGCCTCATGGGATAATTTATGGGTGATTTGAAGGTTGAAGACGCTTTGGACAGTAGGAAACCCCATTAGCGCGGGCTATAGCGCGAGACTAGCGCGCCCACGCTAGTTCAGCAGACAAGGCAGAAAGAAACCTCATTAGCGCGGGCTGTAGCGCGAGACTAGCGCGCCCGCGCTAGTCCAGTTCTTCCGAGGCAGTGCATAACTCAACTAGCGCGGGCATTAGCGCGTGACTAGCTCGCCCGCGCTAGTCCAGACGTGAAAAGTAATAGCTGAAGGGTATTTTTGGAAGTTCAAGGCCAATCCACTCAACCTATAAAAGTTTCAACTCGCCCAAGGGAGTAGGGGATCGAGGTCTAGAATCTAGAACAAGAATTGCAAAGGCAAGAGGCAAGGAGGGCATTTGGGTATCAATCCATATCTCTTTCTCTTGCGATTTTTACCATTGTTCATGAAGTCTTTTGTAGTTTTCATTATTGTTATGAGTAGCTAACTTTTCTAATCTAAGGTTTTGGTGAAACCCGTTGAGGATGAACTTATTGTGATATTAATATAGTTTTGATTGGTTGTTAATCTCTATTTGTTCAACTACGTTCTTGTTGTAGTTGATTGAAGGGCCCTCAATTAGTTGTTCCTATTTATTATGTATTTACTTGAGAGAGAGTGCATATTTAGGTAGTTGTTTGAACAACATCAGTCCCAGAGTATAGGCGAGATCCATAACCGAGGGTTTAGAGGTTGGATTAGAGATAACGATACCTCGGGTGCAATCTAAAGTGAACTGTAATGCAATTTAGCTAGCGTAACTTGAGAGAGTGCGTCTAGTAGATTATCATAATTACTTGAGAGAGATTTATGATAGCTGGAGTGTTCATGATTGATAGAGACAACTAAGTCAAAACTATAGGAAATATACAAGAAGGGATTTCATCAACGGGGGAAACCATAACCTTAGACCTTTATTACAATTGTTTACACTTCATTGTTAACTAATCTTTAGTTTATTATTTTTGTTCAGCCGTAGTAGTATAAACACCACCAAGTGATATTCATAACTTTTGAGAAAGTTGATTATTGAGAATATAGTAATCAAACAACAACATTTGATATGTTAGTTCCTTGTGGGATTCGACTCTGGGAAAAATATCCAGATTATATTTGCAACGCCCGCTTAGTCTTTTATTAGACATAGTTGAGCGTGATCAAATTTTGGCGTCGTTTCCAGGGAATTAACAGTATTATCATTTATAGTTGGAGGAAAATACAAAATTCTTAAGTGTAATCAATTTTCTTTGATTTCTTTCATATATTGAAATTCTAACGTTTGCTGAATCAGTTGTACAGGTGCTTGTCTAGAAACTCATCGAGAACTGGTGAAGTATTTGAAGCCTTACCAGACCCCGAAAAAGTTTTCAAGGCCTTGAACAGCGCCAATTGGAGAAGCAAGCAACAACCATTCATTGAACACATTGAAACAGACATGGCAGGCCTGAATGACAGGATCAACAATAATAATGGGGAAGATGTGGTTGACCCAGCCGGACACATTGCAGCGCCTGAGGTGCCCATTGCACCTGAGGCGCCCTTATATGACTGGGCACAACCCACAATAGAGAATTTGGCCACCGCAATCATGGTCTCGCAGATAGAAGCTGAGTCCTTCCAAATCACAAACAATATGCTGCACTTGTTGCAGAATAAGGGGCTATTTTTGGGGTCATACATTGAGGATCCCCAGCAATATTTGAAGAACTTCCTGTCGATCTACAAGACACAGAGGCAACCAAACGTCATTCTGGAGGAAATAAGACTGTTGTTGTTTCTGTTCTCAGTGACAGGAGTAGCCCAGACTTGGCTCAACTCACTCCTCATCAATTCTATTACTACATGGGATGAGTTGGTCAAGTAGTTTTTCAATAAATTCAATCCACCAAACAAGACAGCGCAACAAATTGATGAGATCTTGAGCTTCAGGCAGAAGCCTATGGAGACACTGTAGGAGACATGGGAACGGTTTAAAGGGATGCTGGTAGTCTGTCCTCACCATGGTATTCCAGAACAGATGTTGTGGCAGCGATTCTATATGGGTCTGGTTGATGGTGTGAAAGCTAATGTTGATGCTTCAGCTGGTGGAGCATTCTTGAGTAAGACGTGGAGAGAAAGGCAGACTTTACTTGATAAAATGGCACAAAATTCAGGGTGGATGACCAGGGGTGCACCTATTACCCCCATCGTTCACTCAGTGCCATTAGATCCGTCCAACTCTATTGCTAAAAATATGGCAACTTTGATGACACAGATGAGCTTACTTATGAAAAAGGTTGAGGAGTCAGGGCAGAAGCAGCAAGTTCATATTGTAGATACTACCAATGGGGGCTTATGCACAGCTTGCATTAGCCAACCAATTGGTAATCAATGGAATGCAGACTGCGATCATCTTCACTACCCGGAGAATATGAATTATGTGTCAAACTATGGAGGCCAGAGACAGGGTGGACAGAATTGGGGTAAGAAAGTTCAGCCGTACAGACCACCTCACCAGAAGCATAATAATGGCAACATGGGTGCCATGAGACCTCATGGTAATGTGGCACCTTACCAAAGGCCACAAGAGTTTAACAATCAAAATCAGCAGCAGGCATACCACCCTCCTCAGCAACAACATGGGGGGAGACAAGAAGATGGGTTTTTTAGGCTTGAAGCAATGATGCAATAGGTGATTGGGTCAACTGCCAAAATCAGTGAGAGAGTAGATGCACACGATTCAGCTATTAAAAATATTGAAGTGCAAATGGGCCAGATATCAATGTCTTTGAACAATCGTCCTCTTGGGACTCTGCCTGCAGACACTCAGGTGAATCCTAAGGACCAGGGCCCGAAGCAGCCGATGGCAATGAGTCTCCGCAATGGCAGAGACTTAGACTTGGAACAGGAAATAGCTCGTGAAAGCAAGCAGGCAGAGACACTAGTACCAGTTCCGATTGAACTTGATAATTCAACAAACTTGACCAAGGTAACAGTGCAAACTGCTGGAGGAGAACCCAATGTGCAAAGTGAGACTGAAAAAGAAGTGGAGATAGCCCAAGAGCCAGTAGTTGAGGTGGTGGTTGAGAAATAAAATTCCCAAATCACTGGGAAGAAGAGACCGCCAGCACCATTCCCTCAGAGACTAGCCAAATACCAAAAGTATGAGCAGTACAAAATGTTCTTGGATATGCTGAAACAAATACAGGTAAACATTCCTCTAAGTGATGCTCTGAAGGAGATGCCTAGCTATGCGAAGATGATGAAGGACTTGATGTCCCGAAAATTTGATTTCCAAGACTTGGCAACTGTGACCCTTACTCAGACTTGTAGTGCGGTAGTGACACGAACAATCGCAGAGAAGTTGTCAGATCCAGGGAATTTTACAATTCCCTGCACCATTTGCCAAAGCACTTTGCGATTTGGGGGACAATATTAATCTCATGCCCCTGTCCATTTACAAGATACTGGGGATTGGTAGAGCATACCAACTTCTATGTTACTGCAGCTGGCTGACAAGACGGTGAAGAGACCGTCAGGCATTCTGGATGATGTTTTAGTGCAAGTGGGGAAGTTTGTGTTCCCTGCTGATTTTATGATACCGGATTGCTGAGTAGATGAGGAGATTACCATAATCTTGGGAAGGACATTCTTGGACACAGGCAGAGTTCTCATTGATTGTGAAACTGGGGAGCTAAAGATGAGGCTTAACGAAGAAGAAATCACATTCAATGTGCAGAAATCTATGAGGCGACCAAGTGAGGTAGTCAATTGCTCTCTCATTGATGTTGTGGATTTGATAGTGGAGGAAGTTTATGCTTCCTTAACTATTGAGGAACCCCTTGCTGCATGTTTTATGAATTTAGATGAGGTAAATGGGGAAGAATTGGTCGAATGGGTGTTAGAACTTGAAGGTAAAGGGGTATGGCTGAGGGCTCTCGAGTTTGAGCCATTACACTTAGATAAAAGAGAGAGCCCGCCAGCCAAACCATATGTGGAAGAACCACCCAAACTGGAGTTGAAACCACTGCCAGTCCATCTCAGGTACGCATTTCTTGGACCTAACTCTACTCTACCTGTTATTATCTCATCAAGTTTGTTAGATGTGCAGGAAAATCAGTTGTTACAAGTACTCACTGAGTGCAAGACTGTCATTGGATGGACCATGGCAGATATCAAAGGGATCAGCCCCGCATATTGTATGCACAAGATTCTCCTGGAAGAGGGACACAGTCCTTCCAGAGAACACCAAAGGCGGCTGAATCCAAACCTGAAGGAAGTGGTAAAGAAAGAAATCATCAAGTGGTTAGATGCGGGAATCATTTTCCCCATCTCAAACAGCAGCTGGTTAGCCCAGTGCAATGTGTTCCAAAAAAGGGTGGCATGACGGTTGTGAAGAATGACAAAAATGAGCTGATATCTACAAGAACCGTCACTGGCTGGAGAATTTGCATGGATTACAGAAAGCTGAATCTTGCCACCCGGAAAGATCACTTCCCACTTCCCTTCATTGATCAAATTCTCGACAGGCTGGATGGGAGGTCTCACTTTTGTTTCCTGGACGGGTACTCGGGGTACAACCAAATCTAAATTGCCCCACAAGACAGGGAAAAGACCTCCTTCACGTGCCCCTATGGGGTATTTGCCTTTAGAATGATGTCATCCGGCCTCTACAATGCACCTGCCACATTTCAAAGGTGCATGATGGTCATATTCACAGACATGGTCGAAGATATCATGGAGGTATTAATGAATGATTTCTCAGTAGTGGGAAATTCATTCGATGAGTGCCTAGCAAATTTGACCCGTGTGCTAAAAAGGTGCATCGAGATGAATCTTGTGCTTAACTGGGAGAAGTGACATTTCATGGTGCAAGAAGGGATCGTCTTAGGGCACTTGGTGTCGATTAAAGGAATTGAGGTGTACCGCGCTAAAGTAGATGTGATTGAAAATCTTCCACCACCCACATCAGTCAAAGCTATACGTAGCTTCCTTGGGCATGCCGGGTTCTACCGGCGATTCATCAAAGACTTCTCCAAGATAGCCAACCCCCTCTATAAGTTTCTTGAAAAAGATAACCCCTTTGTGTTTTCTACTGATTGTAGGGTGGATTTTGAGGAACTGAAAAAGCGGCTAGTCACGACACCGATAATTGTTGCTCCCGACTGGGAGAAACTGTTTGAACTCATGTGCGATGCCAGTGACTACGCAGTGGGAGCCATATTAGGTCAGCGCAAAGATAAAATAATGCACCCAATTTACTACGCAAGTAGGACATTGAGTGGAGCTCAGCTGAACTACACGGTGACCGAAAAGGAGATGTTGGCGGTAGTGTTAGCCTTTGACAAGTTCAGGTATTACCTGATCGGGTCGAAGGTGATTGTGTACACTGACCATGCAGCCATCAGATACTTGGTTAAGAAGAAAGAGTCCAAGCCGCGCCTAATTCGTTAGGTGCTGCTACTACAAGAATTTGATTTGGAGATTCGTGACCGCAAGGGCACGGAGAACCAAGTCGCTGACCACCTGTCGCGACTTGAAGGTGTGGAGAATGCAGTCGAATCAAAGGATATTCTGGAAACCTTTCCAGACGAGCAGCTACTCGCCACAATCATGGAGGATGTGCCATGTTATGCAGACATTGCAAACTACATGGCCAGTGGTATTGAACCCTATGAACTCTCATCTTTCCAAAAGAAAAGATTTTACCGTGATTGCCGCAATTATTATTGGGATGAACCTCACTTGTTTAGAATTTGCATTGATAACATGATCCGTATGTGTGTCTCCGAGATTGAACAATTTTCTGTTTTGCAGGCTTGTCACGCATCAGCGTATGGAGGACATTTTGGAGGAGTTCGCACAGCAGCAAAAGTGTTAGAGGTCGGCTTCTACTGGCCAACTGTGTTCAAAGATGTTCACCAATGGGTGAAGGGCTATAATGAGTGTAAAAGGACGGGGAACATATCCCGTCTTCATGAGATTCCCATGAACCCAATACAAGAAGTGGAGGTGTTCGATGTGTGGGGGATTGACTTCATGGGTCCCTTTGTCAGCTCTTATGGCAATAAGTACATACTTGTTGCACTAGACTACATGTCCAAATGGGAGGAAGCTGCAGCATTCCCTACCAATGATGCAAGAGTGGTGGTGGGGTTCCTGAAAAAAAACATATTCACCCATTTTGGGATCCCAAGGGCCATTATTAGTGACGGTGGCACTCACTTTTGCAATTGTGTCTTCGAAAAGCTACTATCCAAGTATGATGTGCGCCACAAGGTGGAAACCCCTTATCACCCTCAAATGAGTGGGAAGTTTGAGGTATCAAACCGTGAAATCAAGAGTGTGCTGACCAAAATAGTAAACGCCATAAGAACTGATTGGGCGAAAAAGCTTGATGACACACTCTAGGCCTATAGAAATGCATTTAAAAATCCAATTGGTATGTCTCCGTACAAATTGTGTTTGGAAAGGCCTGTCACCTGCCTGTGGAGCTGGAACAACGAGCTTGGTGGGCATTGAAGCTGTTGAACATGGATCTTGATGTTGCGGGTGAAAATCGAGTCACGGAGCTGCATGAGTTGGAAGAATTCAGGTATCAAGCATTTGAAAGCACAAGGCTATATAAAGAGAGAATGAACAGGTTAAACGATAAAAACATTATGGACCGAAATTTCAAACCCGGAGATAAAGTATTGCTCTATAATTCAAGATTGGTATTGTTTCCGGGTAAGCTCAAGTCCCGATGGTCTGGACCATTTAAAGTGGTCGAAGTGTTTCCCTCTGGTGCTGTGAAGATTTCTACGGAAGATGGGTCCAACGCCTTCAAGGTTAATGGAAAAAGATTAAAACTGTATGTGGGAATGAATGAGACCAATGAGTTGTCTGTGGTGCATCTGTTTGAACCTTAGAGGTTGAGCGAGCCTTAAATGCGCTCATTATGCGTCATGCCACGACGTTAAATCAGGCGCTTCATGGGAGGCAACCCATTGATTGTTGTACTCGTCGTGCCGCGATGTTAAATCAAGCGGCGGTTGGGAGGCAACCCAATACTTATAGTATTTATAGTGTAAATACTAACATATACAGGTGTGCGAGAAAAGGGATGAACACAAGACACAAAGAAAGGATAAAATAATAAAATAATTCTGAGGACGCCTGGACTAGCGCGCCCGTGCTAGTCAGGTTTCTCACCACCTCCCCAATTTCTCCACTAGCGTGGCCGCGCTCATCTCGCGCTAGAGGTCGCGCTAGTGGGGTTTCTCAATGTCCCACGACCCCTGGACTAGCGTGCCCGCGCTAAGTTAACGCTAAGGTCGCGCTAGACCGTCTAGACACATGTAAGTTTTTTTTTCGGTAATTTTTTTTTATTTTATTATTTTCACTTTTACCCAATCGACCCACCCCTTCCACTACCCCCACTCTCCATCTCCCACTCAAACACAACTACCCTAAACCCTTCCCCTTCTTCTTCTCTTTCCCTCCATCTTACCCCCCCCCCCCCCCCCCCCCCAAACC
>ML288390.1:39359-83252 GCA_005239495.1 Nicotiana undulata
CCCCCCCCCCCCCAACCGACTCACCCCTTCCACTACTCCCACTCTCCATCTCCCACTCAAACACAACTACCCTAAAACCTTCCCCTTCTTCTTCTTCTTCTTCTCTTTCCCTTCATCTTCTCCCCCACAAAACAAAGCAGCCCCTGCGATTTTTCCCCTCCCCCTTCTACAACTCACACACTCCTAACTCTAAGTCTTCTTCAACCCCATTACTCCATCTTCCTCCTTCAATCTACAGGTATGTATTTCACACATTAATTTCTTTTTCTTTTTATTTTGTAACTTTGTTTTTCTTTTCCCTTGTGTACCAAAATTGTAGCTTTTTCTTATTTGGTAGTAGTTGATTTGTACGGAAAAAGTAATGATATGAGCAGTATGGGGTGTTGTGATTGTGTTTGTGTCATTGTGGTGGTTCTTCCTATCATATACTGAGTGCTTTGGGGTTAAATTGTTCAATTCCCACCACATGCTTGTAAAAATGCCCCATTGGAGGGAGTTAATGTGACCAATTTTGTGGTGAAGTCTGAGTAACCACAGTTGGGTCACCTTATTGTACTGAGCTAACACTGTGCTAATTGTAGGTACCATGCCTCCCCGCAAGCGTCAAGCCTCAGGTTCCTCCTCGAGCCGACCGGCACACGCCTCCACCGGAGGAAGGCCCCGAAAATTAATTGACTCTAGGCCTTTCAATATCCAAAAGTTTGTCTCAGCAAAGGCCCAGGACCGATTCGCTGAAAAGGAGGATAAGGCAGTTGTACCTGAGCAGGCTATGGACTCTGGTGCCATTAGGTTGAACTATCCTAGAATGTATGATGTGTTAATGCAGCGTCACCTGGATGTGTTCTTTGAGGAGCCTGATGAGGCGAATGCCATGATTGTCCGGGAATTTTATGCTAACCCTCCGGAGCACAATAACTATATAGTAACAGTGCGGAGAAGGCAGGTTAATGCCTCAGTGGAGAACATTCGGACAATGTACAGGCTACCTCCACTAGCGGAGGGCTATGTGGATGCCTTCCAGGAATATCGTGGAAAAAATACTCACTGGGATACATTCACCCCGACAATCTGTCGACCAGACATCCCGTTGAAGTGGTACAAATATGGGAAAAAATTCCACTCCTCGGCCCTCAAGTTTGAGGCCAAATGTTGGTTGTACTTGATCAATAACCGACTCTTGCCATCCAAAAACACTTCAGAGGTTAACATTCCTAGAGGGTGTTTGATCTGGTGCTTCATGGTAGATGCTCCATTTGATGTGGCCCGGTTAATTCAAGAGGAGATGTTTGTCCGCGTGAAGGTCCAAAGGTACGGGTTCTTCTACCCATAGCTCGTTACTCGATTGTGCGTTGCGGGTGGGGTGTCAGGCGACTTTGATGTAGATGGCCAGGTACCTGTGGTGCACCCTTCACTGCTGACAGAGTTATTAAGGGCAAGGAAGCCGTGGCGGCGGATGAGGAATTGGTTGGGAATGACTCTGAGGAAGATGAGGCAGAGGAGAAGCGACAACATGGGGAGGAGGAAATTGAGCACATGGAGGAGGAGCAACCCGTTCAGGAGCAAGCTGCGGATGTTGGAGGCCCGTCTAAGGCCAGTCAGGGACAGCGGTTAAACCACCTGGAGCAAGACATATCCGGGATGAGGACCTCATTGACTGATCTGGGGACCCGAGTTGATGAGATGGCCAACAAGCAAAAGAAGTCTGAAAAGAAGATCATGGGATGGCTACGCGCCCTGGTCGTGCTTGCAACGTGGACCTAGGCATTGTCTCCGACAAAGATTGAGCTGTCAGGGAAGTCCCCTTACCTTACTCTGTATTTTCATTGGCCATGAGGACGTGTCCTCATTTTAAGTGTGGGGTGAGGGAAGTATTCCCTGTTTGTTCTATGTTGTACATTTGTTACTTGATTGCTTTAACTTTTATTTAACTTGGTAGAATTGTAGTTGTTTTTTCACGTTTTCTTTTTGTAGCTTTGTTTAAGGTTGTTTTTGTGTTGGTTGTGTTGTACATAGGGTATAATTAATTGATTCGTCTTGTCCTGACAACGGATCCCTTAGACGGGGTTCTTGAGGGTCTAAGTCGATTATAAAAAATAAAAATAAAAAATTTAGTGGACTCTTCCTGAGACGGACTTCGTAGGCAGTTTTCTTGAGGGAGGTTAGTCCAAAGAAAACTCCAAAAAGATTTTTTGTTTTCTTTTTAGGTAGTGTAGTAACTCCCCATTGGTTTTTCTTTTGATCACGGTTCTTTTCCAAGGGTTTAGCTTGAACCGGGTGTAGTTAGTTTTTTTTTAGTTGTTAGGATTCTTTTGGCAAGGAGCTGAATGATAAAATTCAACCCTTGGTGTGTTACACCCGAACACCAAAGAACCTAGAGTGTGACGCTTAGGCTCATTGGTTGACTCTTGTAGAATGCCTTAATTTTGCATACTGTAACAGACTTGAATGCTCAATGGAGTGTCTTGAGGAACCAATTTGGAGTGAATTATGTGCCATGTGTGTGTAAGGTATTTGGTATTGTACTCTATGTCCACATTTGATACCTAAAACTTGCCCCGTGTGTGTGCAAAGCGAAATAGTAGTTGTTCAGTCTTAAAAGTGATATAGGCATTTCTTTGTTAAGCCAGACATAAATATGTATCCACCTGTTTGCAATTCAGCATAGTTAACCTCTTTGAGATTATAAGCATGTTTTGTTGGCAATCACATTACGAACCATACCCAATTATTTGAATAGCCTGACTGTTTGAACCCTATACATCCTCCAAGCACTTGAATTGTAGAGAACATGTAAAAATCTAAGTGTGGGGTGGTGGTATGATTTTTGAGTGGAATCAGCGAAATAGGAAGATGGTGAGAAGCATGAAAGAACGAACACCATTGAATATATATATATATATATATATATATATATATATATATATATATATATATATATATATATATATAAGGACAATGAATAAATACATTCCTTGATGGGTGGTGAGTTGAAGAAAAAACAAATGCACCTAATGAAATGTTGGGGGTAAAGTAAAGAGAGTGGTGGAAATTTTGGCAAAACATAAGAATGGGTTGAAAGCTACAGTAGTTGTATTAAAAGTGCTTAGGGAGGTTAGTCACTATATCTAAAAATATCCTACCCGTCCCTTAGCCTACACTACAACCAAATAAAGACCTATTGATCTTAGACTGAATAAACTTGATTAGTAGAGTATTACACTACGGACAAGCCTATGGTGTATCTTAGTGGCATATGAATTTTCTTTTTGAGAGTGAATGAATTCTTTCGATTTAAAGTTCCTGCTTGTTATTAATATTATATTTTGTGGAACTACTCTCAATTGTGTGATGTGAGGGCACGTGATTCATGACGAAGAGGTAAGTCTTGAACTCCTTGTAGAGTGTCTTGAGGAAGTAAGAGTATGGCATGGCATGTGAGAATCGTCACTTGAGGCATAGATGTTACACTGCTGGATACAATGCTTATAAAATGTTCGTGGTGTGACACCGTAGGGAAATGTTTAATGAAAAGAACCCTTGAAGGATGTAGTGGATTGCTCGAAGACTAGCAATGATTTAAGTGTGGGGTGTTGATAATATATTAAATTCACGTAGTTTAGCGTATATTTATACTCTAACTTAATGATGCTTCACTGTCCTAAGTATGTTAAATGGTGATAAATTGGCTCTAATGGTGATTTTTGTGTTTCACAGGAGTACAATGCACTATTGAGGTCTTATGATGGTGATCCGGGCGAAATTGAAGAAGAACAGCCCCATGGGATAATTTATGGGTAATTTGAAGGCTGAAGACGCTTTGGACAGTAGGAAACCCCATTAGCGTAGGTTGTAGTGCAATACTAGCGCGCCCGCGCTAGTTCAACAGACAAGGCAGAAAGAAACCTCATTAGCGCGGACTGTAGCGGGAGACTAGCACGCCCGCGCTAGTCCAGTTCTTCCGAGGCAGTGCATAACTCAACTAGCGCGGGCATTAGCGCATGACTAGCGCGCCCGCACTAGTCCAGACGTGAAAACTAATAGCTGAAGGGTATTTTTGGAAGTTCAAGGCCAATCCACTCGACCTATAAAAGTTTCAACTCTCCCAAGGGAGTAGGGGATCGAGGTTTAGAGTCTAGAACAAGAATTGCAAAGGCAATAGGCAAGGAGGGCATTTGGGCATCAATTCATATCTCCTTCTTTGCGATTTTTACCATTGTTCATGAAGTCTTTTGTAGTTTTCATTATTGTTATGAGTAGCTAACTTTTCTAATCTAAGGTTTTGGTGAAACCCGTTGAGGATGAACTTATTAGGATATTAATATAGTTTTGCGCTAATCTCTATTTGTTCAACTACGTTCTTGTTGTAGTTGATTGAAGGGCCATCAATTAGTTGTTCCTATTTATTATGTATCTACTTGAGAGAGAGTGCATATTTAGGTAGTTGTTTGAACAACATCAGTCCCGGAGTATAGGCGAGATCCATAACCGAGGGTTTAGAGGTTGGATTAGAGATAACGATACCGCGGGTGCAATCTAAAGTGAACTGTAATGCAATTTAGCTAGCGTAACTTGAGAGAATGCGTCTAGTAGATTATCATAATTACTTGAGAGAGATTTATTATAGTTGGAGTGTTCATGATTGATATACACAACTAAGTCAAAACTATAGGAATTATACAAGAAGGGATTTCATCAACGGGGGAAACCATAACTTAGACCTTTATTACAATTGTTTACACTTCATTGTTAGCTAATCTTTAGTTTATTATTTTTTTTCAGTTGTAGTAGTATAAACACTACCAAGTGATATTCATAACTTTTGAGAAAGTTGATTATTGAGAATATAGTAATCTAACAACAACATTTGATACGTTAGTTCCTTGTGGGATTCGAATCTGGGAAAAATATCCGGATTATATTTGCAACACCCGCTTAGTCTTTTATTAGACACAGTTGAGCGTGATCAAGGTCATAGACTTTATTTGGGACCACATCATATGTCGATTCGAGATGCCCTCCGAGATTGTGTGTGATAATGGAAAGCAATTCATCGGCAGCAAGATGAATAAATTTCTCGAAGATCACAAGATCAAAAGGATCCTATCAACGCCTTATCACCCCAGCGGGAACGAACAAGCCGAATCGACCAACAAAACCATCATCCAAAATCTTAGGAAGATATTGACACGCCAAAGGGAAATGGAGAGAAATACTACCCAAGGTTCTATGGGCATATCGCACAACACTGAAATCCAGTACCGGAGTAACACCGTTCTCGTTAGTTTGTGGCGTTGAAGCTCTAATCTCGGTCGAGGTCGGAGAACCTAGCATTAGGTTCTGATATTCAACAGAAGAGTCAAATAACGAGGCCATGAATACGAGCCTAGAATTCTTGGATGAAAGACGTGAAGCCATCCTCGTCCGATTGGCCGCCCAAAAATAGCGGATCAAAAGGTACTACAATCGAAGAGCCAATCTTCGACATTTTAACATCAGGGACTTGGTGCTAAGAAAAGTCACCCTCAACGCCCAAAATCCGAATGAAGGAAAACTGGGCCCGAACTGAGAAGGGCCATACCAGATTCTCGAAGTCACCGGAAAAGGATCCTACAAGCTCGGCATGATGAACGGCTAATAACTACCGAGCAATTGGAACATATCACACCTAAAACGTTACTATTGTTAAGGTACATCCCCCCTTCCATTTTCATTTCCATTTTAGACTAACTCTTGTAGGTGATCAACCAGAAACAGCGATTGATTCTTCGACACGAAGTCTTTGGGTCTGAAAGCATGAATTGCACTCTTTCCCTTAGACCGGTTTTGTCCCAAATGGGTTTTCATGCGAGGTTTTTAATTAGGCAACCATTGATTGTGCTAACTTAGAACAATTCAACAGTATTTGAGGCTGCTTTGCAATCAACCTCGAATACTGGGGGTATTGCCCTCGAATGTCAGCTTTGTTGCGTGAAATTATTTCATAACAATGGGGTCTCGATAGGTGATATTTGTAAGGGCCAGACGGTCAAACGAACCGTGCCCGCATAGGTTGCTCGAGCCCTAGCAAAAAACATGTACACATGTATAATAATTTATCAAAAATGAAGAGAAGTATTTTTCCTTGCCAATATCTCATGCCTTATAAAGGTTTGTCTACTTTACAATTCCATACTTTTGATCTATTATGGAAACGGGCTTAAGAGACTACCATAACCAGAGTTCAGATAATCAGCCCCACACTCAGGGACTACCGTCCGAAAAGTAAATTCGAACAAGATTGAATTATTGAAACATTGAGGTCATAAGACCTTTTAGGCAACCCTCGAATTTTAAAGGCCACAGCCACCCCACTTGGGGACTATTACTTCGGGCAAGATCGAAGTAAACGGTAAAATATGCCAAGCGGGCAGATCCCCTACTAAGAGGCTACATCCAAATTATCACGGTTCAGAGACGTCCGAATTCTATAACGAAATAGGCCTTCGGATCCTTTCATAACCGATTTTAAAGGCTACCCTCGGCAAAGTCATAAAAGGCTTTGATAATATCGAGCATCAAAAACTCTAATGAATGCAAAGGTTGTTCGAACTCCAGGACAATTCCTTATTATTTTATGCTAAGGCATTCCAATTTTGTAACACAAATGATAAAAACTCTTTCAAGCCAAAAAGGGTAGAAAGCCTTACTTATATAAACAATCTTTTTACAAAGGTTAGATCGGCCAAATACAAAAAATACAAAGGCCTAAGGGATGATTTTACTTCGATTTCGAGAGATCATTCTCGCTCAACTAAAAAATCTAAGGGTTACCTTACTACGAGTTCGAGCAAGCCCTCGCTCGATAATAAAGCCTAAAGGCTATATTGATTTGCTTTCAAACAAATCGAATACGATTTCGTTATTTAATAAGACATTTCGACTTTTGCAAAAGGAAACAAAAGTTTTATACATACATTGGAAAATAGTTACAAAGGAAACAAGCCCCGATGAAAGTTCTTTACAACGGCCCGAAAACGACCCTAGAAAAAAGTACAAAAGAGATAAAAAATACTAAGTCCTATGAGGCTTGGACTTCATTGAAAGAAGCATCCCCGTCCTCAAGATATTATTCTTCAAACTCATCGGAGTCATCTTCGGGGAAGGACAGCTTTCGAGCCCGGTTTTCTTCTGCTCGGGCATTGTCAATCTCGGCAGCAATGTTGAAATCTTGGGGTTGAGCATCCTCGAGGGCCTCCCTCCGAGCTTTCCACTTTGCACTATCGATCATGCTTCTGGATTTGCTCTGGATGGCCTCAACATCAATTTTGAACTGGGCCACCTTTCTATCAGCCTAGATGTCGGCCTTAGCCACTTCAGATTTAGCCTCCTCGAGTTTGCCGGTGGATGAATCCAGTTGAGACTAGAGCTCTTTGATCTTCTCGTATGCACCAAGTTTATCTCTTTCTCAATTTGAAGCTGAGTCTCAGCCGAATCCAGCTGAGACCGGACGGTCTCTTTCATCGCGGCCAAAATATCCATGCTTCCTTTAAAAACTTCGGCCTCGGCCCGCACATCATCCACCTACTTGTTGAGTTGATCGATCTACTCGAGCCTCTGTCGGATCTCCGGATTTAGGTCGTTAGTTGTTATCTATAACTCGACATCACCATCATGGAGCATTCGGAATACCTATTCGGCCATGTCGGTGTGCTTCTCCCTAGCTGCAATCAAATCGTCCCGGAGTCTTTCGCTGAGGAGCCTATAAGTATCGCCATTCTCAGTAAGGCTATGGACGTCGGCCTTATGCTCATCTCGGTCTCTGACGAAGGGTTCGTGGTGAAGCATTGAAGCCTACAAGAAAGGGAAAAAGTGTTAAGAATAAAATAGAAATACAAGGAAAGTAAAAAATAAAGTTTCGAAGGATACCAGATTTATTTCATGTTGGGCATCGTTGAATAAACTGGTGGCTCCTACGACATTCATCACCGCTTGGTCCTCTTCGGTCACCAAGCCTCTCAGATAGCTAGCGACCCCGATCGGGGGGGGGGGGGGAAAACTCGAGCATCTTCATGGACGGTCAACACCACATGCCATTTGCGGTTGGGGTTGACACTCGGAGCCGAAAATTGATCTACCAACTTCAAGCTTGATGAAGATCCAGTTGCGCCCGACGATGGTATCTTCCTCTGCACCGATAGGTACCCAAACCCGGGGACCTCCTTAGAAGTAGCCGTTTCAAGCCAATTGAAAAAGCCATAGAGATCCACCCGCTGACCTTCCAGCATAGTAGCCTCTTGAATCATGGTATCAGAAATATCTGGGGCTTGTCCGAGATGTCGACCACCCCAAGTTCAACCCCAGGAACCTCTTATGTTGCCTGGGGTTTTTTGCTTTGGGGCTCTATTTATCTCGTCTTTGCCGAGGCGGGGTGACCTTTATCTCAGGAACCTCGGCTGAAGTTCCTTTGTTGATTGCCTCCGGTTCGGGGGACTTCTGTTCCGGAACTGTAGCCCGTGGATGAGCCACCAACCCGGTTTCTTCTTCTTTTTGTTCCTCATCTTCGGACTCATCCATTAGCCGGCGGACCGACTCCAAATATAAGGGAATAACATTTCCCTTAGTCTTGCGAGGCCTCCTCGCTAGCCTCTTCTTTTTCGAGCCCAGGGGACTCGGACCCCTCTTTCTCATTTTCTCCTTAGCCGACTTTGGAGCTGATGGTTGAGGGAGGATTTCTTCATCGCCGGAAGGAGGTCTCATTGCGACGTCCTTCCCAAGACCTACAAAGAAAAGGAAGCAAGTTAGTTAAGAAAAAGACTAAAGTGACAAAACAGTTAGTAGCAGAGGTTTACCATGGTTGTGAACCTCCCATCGACCTTTGGAAAGCTTCATCCAAGCCCGTTCAGAGTAAGGCCTCTGGGATACCAGGCCCTCTACCCATCTTTTCTACTCCGAAACCGAATCAGGCATCTGGGCCACAGCTGCATTAACAAAGTAAAAATAAAACAAAGGTTGAAGGACGCAAAAATGACAAAATGAGCATTCGAGGTAAAAACACTAACGGTTAAAGTTCCACCTCTCCGGGAACACCATGTCTCCCGCAGGTATTAGGTCCGATGTCCTTATTCGAACAAACCTGCCCATCCAGCCCCGATCGCGAGTCTCGTCGATGCTAGAGAACTAGGCTCTACTGACCCGCGGGAAGTTTAATCAGTCCTCAATAAATTCGGGGACTGTAGAGACGCATGAGATTATCGGGGGCAAAAGAAGCATCCCTTAATCTTGTTGGTAAAGAAGCGGGGAAGGACGACGATCCTCCAGAACGATGGGTGAATCTGGCCTAGAGTATCATCATACCTTTAGCAGAAGACTATTATTACAGGGTCCAGGGGGCTAAACGTGAAGGGGTACGTGTAAACACTCAGATACCTCTCCACGTATGTGTTGATCAATTCCTCAGGGAAGGGAACGACCACGTCCTTATTTTCCTAATTTCACTCCTCTTTGACTTTTTCGAGGAGGCCCTTAGTGAAGGTACACATGTACCTCGACATTGGTTCGCACTAGCCCTGCACCGAGAGAGATATTCACCGGAGAAAGAAAACCTTTGAGAATAAAGGAAGTATTTGACTAAAAAATACAAGGATTCAGGATTTAAATCTATTATGTGAAGCCAAGTTTCATACAAAACAACAGTTAAGATGTGTTAAATAACCTTTTTAACTTGGCATTTACTCCCTTACAAAAGAGGTTGGAGATGTGAATTCATTCTCCCTTTTCTTTCTGCAGTTATAGCTTCTATTGAAACAAAAGATGTAGTTGTCTCTAAAAACAAAATAAAGTAATGGAGTCTAAGGGTTAAAATATTTTGAGTGTTGGGAATATTTTTTGAGGTGTTTCATGGTTCAGTTATTCAAGATCTTTTTACTCTACTAGCATTTGGAATTTACATTAGTTATAATGTTAACTGAGTGCGAATTGCATTTAAAAAAAGAGCAATATATGTGTTTAGTTCTCTTTTATTAGATATGCTAAGATCTAATTGTTTGCGTTCTTGCAGTGAATCTACAAGGAGCCAACTTCACTGCAAGGGTGTGGTGTCACGGTAAATGAAGTGGGTAAAAATCTTGGAGACCTGGGTTCAAGTCCCAGCTAAGACAAAAAACACTTGATGTTTTTCAATTCTACCTAAACTTTGGTTGCGAGAGTTACCCAATACATGTACTGGTGGGAGATAGCCTCTTGATATGGTCTTGAGCAGTTCTCAACCATGAGTTATCTTTTGGAGTTGAGTTAGAACAAAAATTCATTGTCTTAAACATGGTATCTAGCTAAATCTCTCCATATTAAAAGGTTTTCCCAATGATGTGCTCCATGTAGCAGGGGCGGATGCACCTTGTTTTAAGCGGTGTCATCCGACACCGCTTCGTCGTAAAAATATACGAAATGTGTATATGTCATTAATATACAGAAATAACAAGAAATATAAAATAAAATGACATTGTTCAAAGCAAATAAATCCTTAGCTCACCTGGCCAAACGGCTCTTTTGCTAGTCCCATAGTTGTCATGTTTTAATGAGAGAGTTGTAGTAATAGTTTGAATGTTTTAAAAAAAATGATTCGAACTATGTTGTTATGTAGATATGCTTATTTAATATTGACACCGCTTACAAAAATTTCTGCCTACGCCCCTGCCGTGTAGTGTTGTCCATGTTCCAAATCTTCAGCCCTGGACATGCGAGGTGTTGGAGTCTCATATTGGGGATACAGGCTATAGTCTATTTTATGATTTTGTGCAATCCTTATCTCATGAACTAGTTTTTGGAATTGAGTTAGACCCATGTTCTATTTAATTAACCAAAAAGATCTGGAGAAGTACATCGTCATACAAAAAGAAAGATCTTAAGAAGTATGCTGGAATTCAAGATAGTAGCGAGAGATGCCTCTGTTAAATTTCTCTCCACCGGAGAGCATGTAGATTGGTCTTGTGCTTATACTGTAAATCATTGATTCTCTTGTTGCTTCACATACGTGTAAGCACTCAGATACCCTTTCACGTATGTGGTTGAGAGAACGACCACGTCCTTATTTTCCTAGTGTAGTGAAGGTACACATG
The DNA here is from genome assembly GCA_005239495.1 of Nicotiana undulata. NCBI lineage: Eukaryota > Viridiplantae > Streptophyta > Magnoliopsida > Solanales > Solanaceae > Nicotiana > Nicotiana undulata. The sequence goes on from ML288390.1 coordinate 50,453, forward strand.
TACCTCGACATTGGTTCACACCGGCCCTGCACCGAGGGAGTCTTCTCCACCTTAAAATCGGTAACAGTCAGGCACCATGTCGGAACGAATTCCTCAAGGTAGGGCTCCGCCGCAGCCGCCTCATCGGCGGAGCGCGAAGAAGAAGGAGTCTCTTTTTAGGGCACTGTTTTGGAAGTTTTTCCATTTGTGAAGACAAATTGGAAAGCAAGGAAATTGATTAAGGTTCTAGAAATTTGGATATGAAAATTGGGAAGTAAATGACTCTTTGAAAGTAAGAAGTAAGGGAGACGTTGGGCGTAAAGGTCTGAATGAAAATATATTGAGGTTTTTATAGGTTGAAGGCGACGGTTTAGAATCAAGTAGTGGCCAACCAACGCCTGACATGCGTTTAATGCCTTGGTAATCGGACCGACGGTAGGTTTCATTGCTTACGCCACAGTCAAGCTAGTCATTGACGTCCTCGTTCGAAAAAATGGAGCTCGTGAACTCATGTCGTTTCTCATCATCTTATTTCTAAGAAACGAGGGGACTATCTGTATACGGTCAAAACGGGTTTGCCCTTCCTGTGACTAATCGGGGTTGGATCATGATAGGCCACGGTTCGACCTCGTATTGTATCGAGCCTCAATACAGAGTCATGTTTTTGAATCCTTAACTCGAAGACTGTCCAGGGCGATGTTCAACCAAGATCGAGACTAAGTGGAACCAAGGTCGAGTAAGATCGAAAGGGGTTTACCTGGTCGAGTAACGGTAAGCCGAAATATCCGAGATCGAGCGAGGATCACGGCAGGAATCTCAGCACGTATCAAGTCAAGGCCGGTTAATCAACCAGTCATGGGATTTCTTACTGTATTTAGAATTGTACCATAAGTAGAACTCCTCTAATATATAAAGGGGGTTTAATCATTTTGTAATCATCACATTCACGCAAGACAAAGCAATATATTACATTTTCTCTCTTAAGCTTTCATACTCTGTTATTCAGCTCATACTTTATAATAGCACACTCATTTGGTTCGAGGGTGACCTAGCTCGAGGGCCAAAGCTGCGCGTTACATTGGTTTGCTTTATTTTTATTTACAGTCAATTTCGAATATCAATTTACATATTTCTCAATTTGTACCAAGTGAAATCACATATCCCTAAAACCATCTATAAATTTAATTGTTATCCGATTTTAAAGGTAAACAACATTACATCATATATAGAAGGATTTGTGTGAATAATGAAATAGTTAATATTAACCATTTTAAACTCTACCATGATAATATAATATCTTTTCAAGTAAATATACAAAAGCAACAAGAGGGATAATATTATATTTGATTTTACTTAACAATTATATTTATTAAACTAAAATAACCAATAAATAAAAGAAATAAGATTTTTCTACTTATATAGAAGAGTGCAGAAGCAGCTCTCCGTCGACATCCCTGCTTGCCGACGGAGGGTAATTCTGACATTTCATGTGTAATTGTGCTTTAATGCTGTAGTGCTAAATTGCTTCGTATGTTGTACATTTCCTTATCCGGATAAAATAACCATAACATTGCTAAACCACTGGGTCCCAATCTGGATTTCTAGCTGACACATTTGCAGTGCAATTAATAATGATGCTTAGGAATAGTATACAGGTAACTAGCTTAAGACACATTACTAGACTTCTGAATATCTAGGAGCTTGCTCTAATTCAAGTTCATTTTTCTTTTTGTTTTTGCAAGATTTAGAAAAAAAAAATCAGAATTTATTTTTCCACCATTGCTCATTAATAACTAGAGAAAAGTTTTTCAGCACTGAGGATTTGACTGGTTAATTTTTAGTATACTGTGTTTTTCAAACATATTTTAAATAATTTTATTTCTAAGATTATAATTACTGAGTAGTAGTACTAGATGTAAATTTATTTTTACATTCTTTTAAATGCTCCAAGAGTATCAAATGCCTTTTCGGTGATTTTACATCTTTGAGTATATTTAGGCTACCATAACCATGCGTTGGGGCGGAGCTAGAGCTTTCGATGCGGGTTCGGCTAAACCAGCTTTGATCCAAACTCTATATTTTTTTTAAAAAAAAATTCATTAGATGTATACAAACTATTAATTTAGAACTCAATAACTCAGAAGAAATAAAATTCAGAAGCCATTAATTTTAAATCCTGGTTCAACCAGAGGCAAAAGTAGCTTTATAAGTACGTGTTCAATTGAACCCATAACTTTCGATGCGGAACATAAATTTATATGTAAAATCTATTAAAATTAAAATAAATAATAAATATGAACCCATATAATTTAAATCCTGGATCAGCCTCTGGGTTTCGCCGATGCAGGTGTACTTAACCTCTTCCTTGAATGATTACACCAATGATACAATGTTAAAATCAACTAAATATGAATTAAATCAATAACAAAATTGGTAATTCATTTAAAGCTTAGTATGTTAAACTACTAATTAAACTCATAAAATTATAAGGATTAATAGATTAGAAAAACTTATAGTGATAAGATGTGAACCAAATAAACTCATAAAAATTTAAGGATTAATAGGTTAGAAAAAAAATATTGTAAAGTTAATTGAGAAACTAATTTAAAATGGAAAAAATTAAATCTTATAATTTCTATTTACTTAAATATCATTTAAATTGGATGTCGTGTCACACAAACGAATAATAATTATACTATCTCACAATGTACCTATTTTATATATGAATAATTGCAGCTGACAAATCCATTTCCCTGGCAATTTCTTATATATAGCTTACCCATTTCTATTTATGTTCGTGGGAGATTGATTTTTTAAATTTAACTCATTCAATTAATTATACATTAGAGAGAAATTTAAATTATTATCAAATCATCTTGTAATACCTTTTACTATGGTTAACTTCGCTAATTTCAGTTCTTAATATAGTGATTGTATCAATATTATTTGGGTTAGTAAAATACTTGCACAATGTTTTACAAGGCAGTTGAAAAAAGACATATTTTTTATTAGTTTTATCTCTGCAATAATAAATGCTGAATTGATATTACAAGTGATTTTTGTCTTCATCACAGAACAATACTTTTTAAGCAAGACTTACCACACTAATCTTAACGCTATCAAACAATATTTATCCAAATAAAACACGCACTAATCCAAAGTGTTGGGCCCGGGCGAGCCCGAGCCAGTCCCATCTAGTATATATATATATATATATACTATTGTCCACGTGAAGTCCCGTGTGATACACGATTCGGAGCTAGCTCGGCATACAACATCAAACGTAAAATGGATGAGGCATCTGATGCCGTACAAGGTATTGGCCCTACAATTTCCTATTTTGTCTTGTTATACTAGTACTTCTTTTCAGCTTTTATAGTATTGTTTTATTTTTAAATATGTTTTTTAGGGTTATGTCGCTTCTCAAAGTTATTTTATAGATATAATATCATAAAGCTTTTAGTAAAAGCGAAAATTCTGGGAAGTTGGGACTTTCGAGGGGTTCAGCCGCCACCACAACTGTCTTTTTTCTTCTATGGATTTTCTAATCAACATCACAAGACAAGACAATAAAATGTTACAATAAATTATTATGTCATACTTTGTTATAGAAGAGTATAATATATAATAATTTATAGTATTAAACGTTAGGTAGTTTGTTATATTATGTCCAAACTAGTTAAGCTGATATTTTGCAAATTTTGATTACCATACTTCTTCCGTTTTCATTTACGTGAACCTATTTGATTGTTTAAGAAAAAACTTTTGAAACTTTTATAAATATGCCATAATATTTGTTTGATTATAAATCTTTTGATACTTGTGATGTAAAATATTGTCATACCATTTGTGTGAATGTGAAAGTTTTTCATTCAAGATAAAGTTGCAATCCTAAAATTAAGAATTTTCCTATCAGGAAAGGGCTCGTCTATTTTAAAATTGACTAAAAAGTAAAAAATAGATTCACATAAATTAGAACAAATTGTGTAATATTTATACCAGTTCAAATTACTTGACAGAGCAATTTTAATTTACAGGAAAACATGTTAACGAGACCAGAAAGAGAAAATCAACTTTATTGAGAGCATGGAGTAAAATGTAACGTGCATGGATTGGAATTGCAATGGTAATCTTACTCGCCTACACCACTAAAGCATAATCTCACAAAATATCTTGTTTATTTTTCTTTTGTCTCCTTCAGAAACAGTTCAGTTTTTTAGATGATATATCAGTGAGATTTACAAGAGTGTGCAATTTGTTGTGTTTAATGCAAAAGGATCCTGTTTGATATATGTATCTGTCAATTTTACGCAGTTGTGCTTGCTAATATTCTGTCGTTTTGTTAAATTAAAAATATAAAAGGGGCCGGGGTCAACAGCCAACTTAAATGTAGAAATTACACAGCCTAGTTTGGATTTCATCACTAAGCAGATATAATATGCTGTCATAAAATGATGACCTCTGAACTGCCTCATGGTGAAGATTGGAAGCAAGAGACAAACGAGGATCCTAGTTTTGAAAAATGAACAAAAAGATTCCCCTGGATCGACAATAACATAATACTACCAAGGTATATGTAACGATCCGGTCGGTCATTACGTAGAACTTGCATTAAAATTATTGTTATTGACTTGTCATAAGTTGGTTATACTGTTCTTGATGTGTTAGAGTTGGTAGGCTCGGAATCGGAATGATTATGGTGAGAATTTAGCCATTTAGTCTTAAAAATAGCCTTAAAATGGGAAAAGTCAACTGAGGGTTGACTTATTGGTAAACGACCTCGGAATGTGGATTTTATGGCTCGGATAACTTCGTTAGGTGATTTGGAACTTAGGAGTGTGTTCGAAATATTTTTGTGATGTCCGGTGTAGAATTAGGCTTGAATTGACGAAAGTTAGTTTTTCGCGATTTTCGGTTTGTAGTGGAAAATAGGATATTGGGGTCGGAATGGAATTCCGGAAGTTGGAACAAGTTCGTAATGTCATTTTGGATATGTGTGCAAAATTTTAGGTCAATCGGATGTGTTTTGGATAATTTCGGCATCATTGGTGGAATTTAGAAATTTGAAAGTTCATAGGCTTGAATTCGATGTGATTTTAGTGTTTTTGTCTTGTTTTTGGTGATTCGAAGGCTCGGCTAAGTTTGTGTGATGTTATGGGATGTGTTGGTATGTTTTGGTTGAGGTCTCGGGTGAGTTTCGGGTGGTTTCGGACCATTTCTAGGCCATTTCTAGTTGCTGATTTTTGGCTTCAGGGGTGTACATTGCGATAGCATTGATCTAGATGCATTATCACAGAGAAAATTTGGAAAAATATAGTTGTGCTATGCGATCGCACAAGGCTTCCCGCGATCGCACAGAGTAAAATTTCTGCTGCACTGTCCCGACTTTGGAAGCTTATATAAGGAATTTGAAGATGATCCAAAAATGTAAGTTGTAGCTATTGATGTCTAGTTTTCAGTAAGTTAAGCCAACTGTAATTTGGAGTTTTGTACAAAATATTATGACCATTATACTAGAGGCTATTCGGAAGAGTTGGAGAAGGCTGTTGGAAAATTTGTTCTATGCGATCGCATAGAGGAGGCCGCGATCGCATAGGGTTAAATGAGGGCTGGTAAATTTTGTTCACTGCGAACGCACAGCTGGAGCCGCGATCGCACAGTGTATATACCTAGGCAATATAAAATTAAACCCTCCGCGACCATTAAACTTTTTAACACCATTTTTGAACGGGAAAAGAGCTTGAATGCGATTTTGAAGGGGGGAAATCAGTGTTCTTCATAGAGGTAAGTATTTTGGACCTTAAACCTCGATTATAGATGATTAAGGAACACAATCCCAGTGTTTAATTCATGAAAGTCAGTAGAAAAAGGTGGAGTTAGGGCTTGAGATTATGAGACCTTTAGGGGTCGATTTGAGGGGTCAAACGAACTCCGATTTTAGCGTTCTTTATATGTACGGACTCGTGAGGTGATGAAGAACATTTTGGTATAAAAATTTCTGAGCTTAGAGACCTGGGCCCGGAGGTCGGATTTTGAGCTAAAAATTGGTATTTTTCAATTGGAATTCATTCCTTAAAGCATAATTTGATGATAAAGGTCTGATCTTTATAGATTTGGAGCACTCGGGAGTTGATTCGAGAGGCAAGCGTATTGCGGAATAGTTTCCGGGCTAGTTTGAGGTAAGTAATGTCTTTAAATCCTGTCCTGAGGGTATGAAACCCCGGACCTTGCATCCTTTCACGGATTTTGAAATGCAAAGATTAGAACTTTGGAAATATATTCCCTATTTAGGCAACTATTGAGCTGCGAAATCAATTTTTAAGCTTATGCTTAATAGTATTGATATATTTTGATATGATTTGGGATGTAAGTCATGTTTGGGGCCTAGTGCCGATCTGTTTACCCCTTGGGGGCTGATTTTACTATTTTCCTCACTTGATATGTTATGATTTTCACTCAGCCTTTTCTTGATAATTGTTTTGACACTCAGAGTATTTTAGTATTATTTATTGAAAATAAAACACTATATTTGGGTCGAGAACCGGTATATTTGTGGCCCGAGTGGCATGTTGAGAGTGTCTGACTGAGTGAGGTTGCGGGCCAATATTGTGAGGATGTTATGATACGAGAGAGGTCGATGGCCAATATTGTGAGTGATTTATGCCATGATGTGGCTTGTTATAGCGCTTGGGCTGTAGGAGCCCCTCCGAAGTCTGTACTCACCCCCAGTGAGCGCAGGTTGTTGCCCGCGGGGCTGATACTGAGTGATTGTGAGGTTGTCTGATGGGCTAATACTGAGTGATTGTGAGGTTGCCTGATGGGCTAATACTGAGTGATTGTGAAGTTGCATGATGGGCTGATACTGAGATTGTTCTGAGAAATGATTATGGCCCGAGGGGAAAGTTTATGAAAATTTTACTGAGTTTTGAACTATGATTCACTTCGTTTTTCAAACTGATTTTACTGAGAGTTTTACTGAGATATATTGAAATTATACTTGTTTCAAATGATTTCTGGAAATTGGTTTTTGAACTTATGTATTTGATGAATACTTATGGTGACTTGGTGATTTATTGTTTTTGTGAATTGGTGTATTTGTGCTATATGTTTCGTATTTCTCAGACTGTGATTTATACTCATTACTAGTGAGTTGGCGTACTCATCATTACTCCATGCACCTCTGTGTGCAGATCCAGATATTGATTCGGAGCAGTAGTCGTCCGCGTTCGTTATCAGCAGCTTACAGGATTTCGGGATAGCTGTCCATCGTCCACAGCTTCTCGATTTCCCTTCCTTATTTAGTGTTAATATATTATTCCTAGACTTTGTCTATGACAATAGCAGAGTTAATTTATTTCGTAGATGCTCATGACATGTTGACTCCGGGTCTTTGGGACGATTGTATACTGTTAGCTTAATTGTTTTGTTTAAAGATTTCGAAATTTATATGCATGTTATGAATTGCTGAAAATAAATTGAGATATTTGAAAAGAAAAATGTGAAAATTTTGAGTGTTAGCTAGTGTAGTTCCACGATAGGCACTATCATGACCAGTTAGGATTTGAGGTCGTTACAATATAGGACTCAAAACCATAAGCAAAAATACATGATGATGAGGATAGAAGAAATAGAGACCTCTCTACCCGGCAGTTAGCGCAAGTAGAGATGGTTTGCCCCTTACATCATCTCTACACCTTATATCATCCAGTGAGACAACTATAACACCAGCCAGTACTACTATGATTGACATCCAACAATTGTAATGTGGACTTGCTACAAATTATAAAGGTCCTACTGCCAAATGTTAGAATATTTTTTTTGAAGGCTGCTGCAATCATTTTCCGTTACTTCCAAATGTAATAACCATTCTTTGACTGGCTTTCCTGCCAGACCAGCTCTGTGAGAGCCAAAAAGGAGATGAGAGAGGGAGAATCTCAACACTGGAGCCGATAGTCCCACATCCACTCCTACTGTTGTGATGCTATCGCCAAGAAAACTCTAACCAATAGACCTGCCTCCACCATGACCAGCTTAAGCAGCATAACTCTTCCAAAGACTCAAAATTAGTAGAGCTTATGGTGCAGTGATGATTGATAAAAGTCCTCAGACAAAACAACCCTTTTCAATTTGGAAATCGAACGCCATTCATGCACCTGACCCGGCATTTACAATGAAATTTATATAAAAAAATGAGATAACTCATGCAACTATTGTTTATTAGCAATATCATGATTGTCCTCATGTTCGGCCATAACAAAATTGTTGGAATGGTCATCCTCTTCTCTCCTCTCCATAAAGGAGATCTCGTTGTGATTGTTTCTATCTGAGCCTCCATTATTTTTCCGCTTCCTAGTCATAATTTTGGGAACGAGGCGTGTTACCTCATTGGTCTCTGTTTCTTCATCGTCATGATTGAGCCGTTCAAATCGAACAGCACTGACCTTTCTGGCATTCCCTGCTAATATCTGCACCACAATTTACGAGATCAGCTGCCAACTAAGTATCTGCCTATTATGAAATTCTTCAATCTGCTAAGTGCATGAAAAACCACAGCAGCTTGGATTTACGAAGGCAGTTGAAGCTTTCAGTGTCAATCCATTCATGGTAATTTAAATCAAGCATGCAACGGTTCAAGTCCACAGCCATAATATTGGAATTTTTACCTAGTTTGACATGTTTTATACACCGAATTACACAATAGACAGAACTCTTGATTTTTTTATTAATAGCACATTTTATATCATTTTTAGCATGTTTATCAGGTTCCTATGTTTAATACCTAAATATTCTAAAAAAATTAGGTCCCACCAAATCTGGGGTTCAATTAAATTCCTTTTATCTTTTTTTCAAAGTTATCTTTCATCTCTCTCATCTCTTATTAAAGTTCTCTCTCATCTAACGCAATCCTCTCCCCTTATCTATCGTGATTCTTATAAAGGTATAATGAACTGTTTCATTGGCCTCATTGTTTTTTTAAGTATAGATATGTTATAATCAAGGTATAATATTCTTGCATTGTTCTTATAATTATATACATGCTATATTCTTGCATTGTTCTTATAATTATATACATGCTATATTCTTGCATTGTTTGTATAATTATATACATGTTATACTTCAGGTATAATATTTCCTAGGAAATGAACTGTTCAATTCACCACATTAAATAGCTAACAAAGAAAAAACTGAAAAAAGATTAGGAAAAGAAAATAACAATTTATTTTGAAATTTGGTCACACTCAGGGCTTTGCTATAGTGGTGAGCATCGCATGATAAGTGGATTAGATGCACGTGTTTGAGTTATGCCGAAGACAAATGCCTGGTATTTAAGTGGAGAAAGGTAGGGGGCCCAATATCCACCAAGTTTCAAACCGTTTGCCACTCTCCCTCGATGATTTCTTGATTTTCCAGAAAAAGAACAAATAAAAAAGTTCTACACAAGAAGCAACTTCTTTTTTCTAAAAGAAAAACTTAGCATAAGTTTTCCTATTCATTTCATCAACCTAAAGCTCAATCAGTTACTGTATAGCATTAGCAGATAAGAACATATGAAATCTATTGCATCTGACCCAGTGTTGTCAAAGGCGTATTTAAAGGGCGCTTAAGCCCTAAAGCGAGGCTCAAAACATGTTGAGCGCTTCGCCTCGCTTTGCGGGCACTACAATGTCGCACCAAGGCTCTAAGACATACTTTTCCTTGCCAATGAGTGTAATCCAGAAAAAACGACACTGAACAACTGATATTTCACTTAATCGTAATTTTATTTTCAATTTTTTGTCCATATATTTGTTATTCATGCTTATAATTATTGGTCTTGGACTAAATAAACATATTTTTACTTTTTCTTCAGTTGCGCCTTTTTTTATTAAGGCCCACGCTTTATTTGCGGTTTGCGCTTAATGCTCCAACGGACCTTAGGGCTTTTTTGCGTTTTTCACCTTTGATAACACTGATCTGATCACATATAAAGATTAGAAAGCAGCTAGTGATGTCAGGTAACAACGCAGCCATAGCTCTTCCCAAGAAAGAAAAATCACAGTTAACCATAAAAGCAGCAACACCTTGGTTATTTTCAACTCGACCAGAAAAACGTGAGGATTTAGAAAATAAACGCAACTGAAGTTCAAAAAGAGGCACATTACCAGATCCTCTCCATGCACCCCATCCCTCTGCAAGCAACCCCCTCTTTGTACAGGAACTACTTTATTTATTTTTCTAAAGAAAACGCAGTTCTGTTGATATGTTATTGATCTAACTCTGGTATCTAATCAAATTTGTAAGGCTGGAAGTACACATTTGCAGTACATTTACTAGCTCCAGTTAGATAACTACCACATAGAAGAGCTCGTATGTAATGGTGTGGAATACACCAAAAAATCTGCTTTTTACAGGAAAAAAGAAAAGGCATACCTCAAGCTTAAACATTTGGTTCTTCTCAGTTTGGTCTGCTCGATCAGATTCGGTGTCATTATAATTGTTGTCTTCATCTTCATTTCCCTTTTCCAGTATAACCTTAATCCTCTCACCTGTCCTTGGGATATATCCAAATGCTTCGCAGACAAAGCCAGAGACCGTCTCATACTGATGGTCCTGGTGCCGATTAAAAGAAAGACGTCAAATTAGTGGGAAAAATCTAGAATGATTAGATATAGCCGAAGCTGTTTTTCCCTACCAAATTCATCCTAACGAGCAGACATGATAGTTATTTGCAGAACCAGCTTGGCAGCTAGAAAGTTAAAACTAGCAGTAAAATCAAAAAAGTAGTTTTCAGGTAGAAAATTTAGCTCTTAGAAGAGTAGTATACCTCAGGCATTTTAATATTGAGATCTTCAGAGAGCTGGTCAATAGAAGTGTTTGCATCAACATCGTATATTCCCTCAGCCCGCATGACGATATAGCCAGTTTTTTTCTGGATTTCCTCCTGTCACGCAACAAGAAAAGATAATACATAAACAGATAACTTCCACTGTACTAATAAGTAATGATACTCTAGAATACAGAGATCACTTCACCTATCATAACAACACCTAAATATCCCCACTAGTACAGCATGGGGGTTACAAACCATTTAATCTTCAAATATATTTATTGTTTGGACATATTTAAAAGAGTTGTAGTAATTTCAGCTCTGAGTTGAAGAGGGCATCCGTCAGAGATATCTGTGGACCTACAAAAAACTAGCAGCTCAAAGAAGTGGACAGAGGGACCCATAAGTCTTACTTTTGAATCATTTTCGTCAAAGATTTCACCAACAATTTCCTCGACCACATCTTCAAGGGTTACAATCTGTTTCATGAAATAAGAATTTTGATAAAATTAAGGAAGCGTCACAACCAGGAAAAAGGTAAGATGAGAAAGAATACTTACTCCAATAGTTCCTCCATATTCATTTAGAACAACAGCCATGTGTACTTTTCTGATGCGGAACTCTCTTAGAAGGTTCCACACAGACATAGAATCTGCATTGTTATAAGATTATTATTTACCTCCTTGGGTAACTTCATGTGTTGGAAAGAAAACAAGAGAGCAATGTATGCCTATAAGCATAAAGCATGAAAAGTTTTAAGAATGGGAGACGTGACATAATAGTGATACTCGCTGAAAGCAGCAGGTTAAATAGGGAGTATTTATATCTCAGCAGTGTGAGGATCTGAATATTGCCTTCAGGAAAGTGGACAGACCTTCAGTAGCGTCAATTATACTAAAAATATTTATATATGTTATTATGATATAATTATGGTAAACAGAGACATTAAGTTTCTCAAATATATGCAGCTGTACTTAAAAGTCCTACTTATTGATTTTGCAGACATGGTTTAGGTGACATCGACATATCAAAATAGTTAACAGGGAATCTCTCATTCAAACAGCAATCTGGAACAAATGTAAATTACCAGGAACAAAGTATGCAGGTTTATGAGCCATGTCTCCCACGACAGAACTTTCCAGCAAGTCTCCCTTCAAAACCAAACAGAATGTAATTCTGCATACTATGAGATTTATGTGTACAATTAGAAATGATACCACTACTATCCGGAAAGATGACTAGTTGAAGTTGTAGATAGTAGACCTTTTGTACATAATCTAGGAGATCCATGGCATATGCAATGCCAACTATATTATCTATACGTTGCTCAAAAACAGGCACCCTGAAAATCATAGATAAACTCTTTTAGCACCTTTTGAAGGAAATTTGTTTTCTATGCAGAAAGAAGCGATAACATGTCTAACAGACCTGGAGTACTGATGTGTCACCCAAAAACTATGGAAATCAACTAAAGTTGCACTGGCATCGATGGCAACTACATCAACAAGAGGTGTCATTACCTCTCTGACATGGGTATCTTTTATCTCCAACACGTTTTCAATCATATCCTGCACGAGAACGGAGGTATTAATATTCACATCTGCGAAATTCTGAAAAGTTGCATTCTTAAAAAAATGAGAATTAATTCAAAAAAACAAAAAACAAAAGGGGAGATGATAAAACTGATAGTATTGCAAAATACTAGAGGTTGAAACTAACTGATAAGTCAGTTACTCAGAGCCACCTACTTATGCATGGAAATCAACAAGTTCAAGGAAATCCCAAGAAATATGTTCAAGCATCCTCTACTTAGTCCTCCACGAAAAACACCTTGTACGCATTTAACAAGCTGCATTAGTTATGAACCATGACTAAATGAGGATGTTTGGAAATTACAAGGGTGGAACTTCAATTTTTGTAAGCTTCTAAATGACTGGGAAGTAGAGGGAGTTGCCGAATTTTATAAACACCTGGAACTGTTTCAAGGCACTACTGGTTTTGATGATGCTTTGACATGGAAGAGGAACTTTACTGTCAGTTCAGCTTACTCTGTATTTTCAGAAAATGAGAATCAGGATGGCCTTTGAAGTTGGATTGTGGTATTACTTTTGTTATAGTCAAGTAGAATCCAACAGCCCATTTATTTTTGCACTGTGGTGTCACTGGTCTGCTATGACAACTTTTTCTGAACATGGTTAGACTCGGACGGGTGACGCCTAGTTCTAACTGACCTATTGAGGTGCTGGAGTAATGTGGGGGATGCGTGAGACCAAGAGAAATGGTGGAATATAATCCGAACTTGTATATGGTGGACCTTATGGAAAAAAGGAATGCCATGTGTTTTGAAGGAAGAGGCAGCTCAATTCAGAAAGATCAGGATGAACTGCTTATTGTTATTTCATTTTTGGTGTAAAGAAAGCTATGTACATGATGCTGACTTTTTACTAGATTCTATCCTTGTAAGATGAACACGGATATATATATATATACACATATAGCAATGGGGTTGTGTACGAGACACACCTGTGTCAAATTGAAGTGTCTACTAGATCACTGGGTAAGGTTAAAGTGTCAAACTGATAGTTGGGGCCAAGTTTGAGTGTCCATGAATTTTGCCTTCCATATAATATAAGCTACAATTTTTCACATAGCTTAGTAACTCTTTCATCATGGTTCATTTATATACTTCCTTAAATTTAAAGCAGTAGAATAAAATGATACACCTTTTAGTTGATCCATTCACTTCCAAAAAATGTAACCATCAATCTCCGGTATTAACATGCAAGATAAACACAAGAAACAAAGAGTGTGTGAAAATGGAGCTCGTCCAAATAGACATGATAATGCAGCTCAAGATGCTGCATTTAGTACAACGGCCACATACTTGAGGGCTACTCTCATGGACAACTAATTCAATGTGATAGACAACCTTATTATGAGTAGAATACTCAATGTGCTTCTCTGGTTCATATTTGGTAATAGTCGAGTAGCCACGTATAAACAACAGAAACCCAGAAAACACATTAACTCACCTGCTCTTCCTCCTCAATTGCGCCGCTTAACTCTGCCCCTCTCAGCATCAACTTCAATTCATCTTCTGTGACGTATGGTTCACTAGAATACCAAAATGGTTACAAAAAGATTTCACACAACTTGAAGTCACTAACTCACATACAAAAATAAACATGCACAAGTATGTGCAGCAACCAGAGAATCAAGGATTTACAGTACAAGCACAAGACCAAGCTACATGCTCTCTCTATCGAAGTGAAAAGAATGCCGGTGGAGAGAAATTTAACAGAGGCATCTCCCACTATTATTGAATTCCAGCATACTTCTCAAGATCTTTCTTTCTCTATGACGATGTACTTCTCCAGATCTTTTTGGTTAATTAAATAGAACATGAGTCTAACTCAATTCCAAAAACTAGTTCATCAGATAAGGATTGCACAAAACCATAAAAAGAGAATATAGCCTGTATCCCCAATATGAGACTCCAACACCTCGCATGTCCAGGGCTGGAAATCTGGAACATGGACAACACTACACGGAGCACATCATTGGGCAAACCTTTAATATGGAGCAATTTAGCTAGATACCATGTTAAGACAATGAATTTTGGGTCTAACTCAACTCCAAAAGATAACTCATGAGTTGAGAATTACCCAAGACCATATCAAGAGACTACCTCCCACCAGTACAGGTATTGGGTAACTCTCGCAACCAAAGTTTAGGTAGAGTTGAAAAACATCAAGCGTTTTTTGTCTTAGCCGGGACTTGAACCCAGGTCTCCAAGGTTTTACCCACTTTATTTAACGCGACACCACACCCTTGGGTGCAATGTGAGATTCTAACACTTCCCGTCTATTTTATCCTAAACAGACTTTTCTACAAGTTATCATGGACAAAAGACTAAGAATCTATTGAAAATTATATGCAAAAAGAACCTAATGCTTTTGCACCAAGGGTGTGGCTTAGTGGTCAATGAAGTGGGTTAAACCATGAGGTCTCAAGTTCAATTCCCAGCGAAGATAAAAAAACACTAGGTGATCTTCCCATCTGTCAAAGACTTGGTGGATAGAATTACCTAGTACATGTTGTTGATGGGAGGTAGCAAGTATCCCGTGGACGGTGGAACTAGTCGAGATGCGCGCAAGCTGGCCCGGACACTACGGTTATCACCAAAAAAAAGAACCTAATGCTTTCCACGAATCTTTCTATAATAATGTATTTATCCAATACAAAACAGCATATAGTCACTCGCTATGATTGAGAACAGGCATGCATGATAAAGATAATCTTTACTAAATAATATGTGCATGTAAACTTGCCATATTCAGTATTTTAATAAAAAAAACTAGAATAACAAACAAGAGCATGTTCATTCTCATCCTTCTCCCAAAAAAAGAAAAAGAGAATGTTCATTCTCCAAAAAAATAGTAAATAAGAGCATGTTCTGTAAATATAGCTCACAAATGGTAACAAAAGATGAACAATCTGTGAGGCGGAGCTCGTGATAACAGCAAGACTTAATTTACAGTCAACATACCTTCTTCCTTTCAAGCCCAGGAGTTTTAGCATTCCCATTGATAGATATGTCACAACTCTTCCAACTGGATATAGTATCAAGGAAAGCCATGCCACTGGCCTAACCTAGAAGCAGTTCAAGTCAGATTCCATCTAAGATTTTCGAGGCATTATCAGTATAATATCTGAATCCATTAATCATTTTTTCCAACCAAGACATCAACTTACCACAAACCTAGCAACCTCGGTAGCATTGTGAACAGCTATGCTTTTTGGAGTAATTTCCGTAAGGAGTAGGATTAAAACCTTGCAGCATAGACAGAAAAAGGTAGTAGTTTAGCAACACTAGCAGAATATTGTATTGGCATCTGCAATGAGTAAAAGTTTACAAACAGCAAAAGCGGTCTTCATTCACTTTTCTATATTTTCAAACAAAGGGGAAAAGGACTAAGGCATCTTCAGCAATAGAGGTTTTTCAAAGGAGCAACTCATTTTTCATTTGTTAAGCCAGCGGACAAAATCACACTCTTAGAATTAGGCTTTGCCTCTGTCCTCCAAACTATTTTTAAGCATACGCTTTTGGCCTAAGCAAATTTGGAAAATATATGTCTAAGGAAAAGGCCAATATCAAGAACAAAGTAGACGGAACGTGACATACCGTCATAACTCCAGTTGCGGCACTCACACCAGCTTCACCAAATACTGCAGTTGCAGCCTCAGTAACTAATGCTGTAGCTCCAATATTGACAACGCTGAGCACACATATGAAATCTAAAATAAGAAAAAATCTTCATTTTCAAGTCGAGGAACACAGTATAAGTCATGATTACAACATCAAATGAACAGTACGTTGTTCCAATGAGTATAGTTGTAAGGAATCGAGTAACATCACTCCTCAACATTTTGAAGACTCCCTCACTGTCAGATTCTTTTTCGGCCAACTCCCGTACCTAACAGAAAATTAATTGCATTAATTGACGAGTAAAATGATGTGCAAATGATGAACGAGAGTTTCTTTCTTTTTAATGATAGAGAAGAAAGAAAAAGCAGCAGGATAGTAGCGTGGAGAAGTAAAAAGAAGCTTCACACTCAATTCATTAGCAAAAGTTGATTCACATATAAGTAAAAAGAACTTTGGTAAGGAATAAAATGATAGGGTCCATGCCAAATTCGATTTTGTGAAATACAACACAACAATGAACACATTCTAATATTACAGATTTGTAACTATCTCGAGCTAACAGTTTTACCTTTCTCAGCACCTTGAATCTTACAAAGAACAAGGTGAGGAAAATTAAATTTTCCTCGTGACTTTGTCTATAAAAGTATCATCATGTTGGAGTACGTAAAAGACGATACAATAGAGAAAGATAATTTTATTTTGTTTTTTCTATCATATGTGAGGAAGATACCAAACAAAGTTAGAAGCAAGTTCTAAAGCATGGTTGTAAGACGAACAATATTATGTAAGTGTGGATGTATGGCATCCAAGGCTACCATATCCACAAGATGAATTTCGTAAAAGTAGAGATGTTAATAGAGATGTTCGATCAAACAAGATTAGACAATGTTAGGAATGACATCTGCTAGAGACATTGATATCCTTAATCCTACCATTAAGCTTCTTTTTTTAATCGGTAAAAGTAATTTAATTCAGCAAATGTGCACTAAGAAGGTGCACAAAGCGGAAACTCAGTTCATCCACAAGCCTTACAAACACTAAAATTTGCTTTAAAACGGCAACTTAAGCACCATGATCTCTCAGCTATAGTGAAGTCCATTATACTTCCGACAAACCAATTTATTGCTCCACAAATTTAGGACGTCCTAAAATACTTAACACTATTTCTAGAGAACTTGAAAACAAAAAGAACAATGTAGTTAATCCTAAGCACAAAAGCTTACTTTTGCTTAGTTTTTATTGCAACAGGACTACGGCAGATGATTTAGAATCGAATGTCTTCGTTTGACTTTATCAGTTCTTCATAGGGGTGTGCATTCGAATCGATTTATCGATAAATCGAATCGATTATTTGTTATCGGTTTATCGATATCGGTTTATCGATTTCGATTTCGATTTCGAAATTTTCCTTATCGAGTTATCGATTTCGATTTCGATTTCGATTTTGTCCTCTTCGGTTATCGATTTATCGATAAACCGATAAGATATACCTTCTGTAAGTAATCTTTTTATGTTTGAGTTTAACAGCATAGTTCTCTTCCATGTTCCATTTTCCCTCTTCGTTCCTGTCATTCCTCAAGTTTAAAAGAACCATCCCCGAGTAATAACCTTCAGAAAAGTTGCATATATAGATGCATAAATCCTCAAGATATTCTTTTACAGGAAACAAATGATGCTTTGTATTAGTAGTGTGCGTGCACTACAAAATGAAAGAATATAACTGGTCCAAAATTGGAGAACCTGCCACCATTTTCACTTTGAAGCCAGAGTTTGAAGATCAATATCATTTAAAAATGAATGCATGACCTTAATTGGCTCACAAACAAAACCAGCTTCTTGGCATGCATCCTTGAGTTGCTTCACTTGTGAAGGCCCATCTGTGTTGAAGTCATGGGATGACACAATTTTTATGTTATAAACGGCGTTCGTCTTATTTTAGCTTCTTTTTGTCCATATTAGTTAGGCATGTTTATAGCGATATACTTTCCGTGGAATCCCGCAAATTTTCTTATTTGTGTAATCGATAACCGAATCGATAAGCCCCAAAAATCGATAAATTGAAATCGAAAAAATCGAAACCTTATTGAAACGATAACGATAAGCATATGTACAAATCGATAATCGATAAGTAATTATCGATAAGGGTCAAAATCGAATCGATAAATCGAATGCACACCCCTAGTTCTTCACATTCACCGTAAGGTTATTTTTTATATACCTTTTCCCAGCATTCCCTTAGTGCTTGATTACATCAATAAAGTGCTTCATTACCTTTAAAAAAACCTTCAACCCTCCACCTACTAGCAGCTTGAGTCACCTAAGGGAAAGTGGAAAAAAGGTCACAAATGACTCCGGGACTAAGGGGGTGGTTTGAGAGACTGGAGTTTACCATATTAAGAAATGCTAAACCATTATAAATACTATTCTGTGGGTTTTATATACTGCAAAAAATAAATATTAATTACTTATTACTTCCTCCGTTGCATTTTATATTATGGTGTTTGACTGACACGAAGTTTAAGAAAGATACTTTTGTCACATGCCGAAAGTACCATTAGAACTTGTGGTCCTTTTGTTTGGGATAAGCGAAAGGTTAACCATTAGAACTTGTGGTCTTGAACATGACATTAAGGGTCAAATAGGAGGTTTAAGGTTAAACAACTTCCAAATATAAAAAGGTGTCGTTCTTTTGGAACAGAATAAAAAAAGGAGAACGACAAATTGGAACAGAGTGAGTAATTTTTTACTTCTTGTTTCCCATACATTAATAAAATATTTTTTTTTTATAACCCAGAAATCCGTCTGGGGCCGATCCTTTGGACCAACCGCAGCCTTCGAAACTCGGTACATAATGGGCCCGCCCCTCTACCTTTCTCCACTTAAATACCATGCTTTGCTTTGCATGGTGTGGGGGCTTGAACCTGTGACCTAAGACACAAATCCACCACCCGTTGCCACTTGAGCTAGGTCCTGGGGCAATAAAATTATTTTACGTAATCTAAAAATGCAGTTTTTTTAATTACTCTTAAAAGATTAATTGTGTCTTCCCTTATTTTTCTTGGGGGGGGGGGGGGTTAAGAGAGGCCTAGGGAAGATAAAGAGGAAGGGAAAAGTTTGGTGAGAAATAAACCTACATAATTCAATGTATGACATTTTAGAAGTTACTTGAAATGTGCAACTCATTACAAGCTTCTAATTGGCTCACTGGTCAAATAATACATACTGATCACTACGCCATAAGGTCCAGTAGTACCCAGAAATCAGAATACATAAAACAAAAGCAGGAGACCTGAAGGTTTGGCAATAGTTAAGTCCATCTCAAAACTAATCAAAGGCTAATTTTACTCTTATACACTTATAATCTCAAAAATCAAACAACAACAAATGCGAGCATAACCCCTCTTGATCATTTTCTAAATTATTTCTTTTCATATGACATTTGGCCCACCTTATCCACAATCCTTCACACTAATTCACATTTTTACCAACTAGTGACTAAGTGTTATTTTAATTTTTAAGGAAAATTTTCTTAGCGTGCTATTTTAGTGTGCACAACGTCCAAGCCTTCTTTCATACGTCAAGACTGGCATTTCTTACTTTTTTTAATCAGTCAAAAGTTTCGCTAACAATGCACCAAGAAGGTGCCGTGTACGTCTAGAACTCAAATTTTGTTATTCATCCGCACTAGCTCTCTCTATTCTTTTTAAACTAGCCTGCTTCATTGCGACCGCAGCAGCATATGAACTTATACAGCTAAAGGACTCACACTAAATTGATGAGATGAAACTACTGAGAAGTAGAGAAGCATCAGCATTTACTCATTACGCTTGAGAATTCAGCATACAGGATTAATACAAAAGCTTTATATTTTTTTTTCTTTGTTTCTAAATGAGATTTGTATGATGATGATATTAAGAGTAAACAGAAACTGAAGATTCATATAGCTGACCCCAACTTGCTTGGGACTAGTTGTTGTTGTTTTGTTCCAAATGGGATTTGAGCCTATGACCTAAAGCAACTTTTGAACCCCTTTACAACTACATTCAAACTTTTCTTCACTTAAGGGGATTCAACAACTTATATATAATCAAAAGAATCATTTTTTACCTTATTTGC
Organism: Nicotiana undulata; assembly: GCA_005239495.1. Taxonomy (NCBI): domain Eukaryota; kingdom Viridiplantae; phylum Streptophyta; class Magnoliopsida; order Solanales; family Solanaceae; genus Nicotiana; species Nicotiana undulata. The sequence continues at coordinate 70,564 of ML288390.1, forward strand.
ACAGTATAATTATTCGATAAAGGGGATTATGTTCAACCCCCTTCTCTCTACTTAGTTCCGCCACTGACTGAGACGGGAGAGAAGCATCAGCATTTACTCATTACGCTTGCGAATTCAGCATAGGAGGATAAACTCAAAGGCTTTATTCGCTCAATTTCTAGCTGAAAACTAAGCATGTAAACGCACCAAGGAACATATTTACAGTTAAGACAATGCATATAAAGAGGAAGCAAAAGAAGGTACCTTCCAAGGCCAAAGAGTAGTGATTGAAGTCTCAGCCATTGAGAAAAAAGCTGAAAGACTAAGAAGCGCCGCAAGAACCAACCCTTGCTCTTTAAAAACCCTGAGAAGCTGCAAAACTGTAGGCCAAGAACTCCTCAACAGAACCAAACTCTGCTCTATAACCCCATTATATCCCCCATTTAAAACCCCTTCAACAGCAAGCACTTTTCTGCACCCAATTACAACAACCCCACATATCACTGCAGCCAAAACCAACCCTTTTTTCAACAACACCTCTAAAAATCGTATTTTTAAGCATGACCCAGAAGAATCTTGAGCATTCTGAAAAAACTCATTTCCTTTAACTGACAGACAAATCCTAGAATTAAAATTGCACCTGGAATTTTGATAAATATTAAAATTTGAAGCAGCCCCACAAGAGTAACGGAGGTTGTTATGGGCGGAGAGTTTAATGGACAATTTTAATTGACGGGTATAAATGCGTGGATATGAACGTTTATTATAACTGGTAGTGATGAATGAGGACGGATTAAAGAGTGAGACTTGGTGGACTGCTGCATCCATGGAGTTTTGTAACAAGAACTTGTGGAGATTAATTACTAAAAGAAAGCAAAAGAAGTTGTGGGTGTTTGGAAAATTGAGTGTTTGTTGGAGTTTGAAGAGATGAAGAATTTGGGGAGATGCGAGAGCTCATCGCGTTCTTGGGTCAGAAGAGCTCACCTGCTTCAAACTTTTTTGTTTCTTTAAGCTAAAGCTCATCGAATCAACAAGCATACTACGCTAACTAAGCAACTTGTAGCTCTTGAATGACGGATTTGACCATCATACTGCCCGTAATCTCTCCTCGTACCCTAGGGTCTATGAATTTTCCATTATATGTCTGGTCCGTGAATTTCAAAGTTTTTCATTTTTTTATTTTTTAATTTTTTTGAGAAACCGGAATAATTTATTCATACAAACTATGTAATGTCTGATACAAGATCCAACGGATCATTACAAAAGGTTAAAGGCCATCATGGCATTAAGGTTGCCAAGTTTGGCGAGCTTCCTACGATTACTTTTTTTAACTAATTTATTGATAGAAAAAAAGTCGTCCTTGTTCGCGAGCATCCTCGACTCACCAAAGGTAGGGGTTACAACATAACAGACTAGCAAGATTTTTTGGCTCCTTCCTGGGCTAACAGGTGAGCTATTTCATTTTCTTGTCTAAAGTTATGCCGGAACACTTGCTCCTTATTTCTCCTGGAAATCAAGCACCTGCAGAATTGCAAGAGAAAATCATACGAGGTGTTGCCTTCCTTTAAAAGATTAATTACATGTGTTGAATTGGTTTCTATCTCACAAGGCCATATGTTATGTTGAGAGATTAATTCTATGCCTTTAGTCAGGGCCACAATTTTCGCATGTGTACAATTTAGTGCTTGTACTCCTTGGAATCCCAGGATCCAGTCTCTTGCGCTATTTCTAATGACTCCCCCTATTACTGCATGATTTTTGTGGAAAGCTCCATCCACATTCAGCTTGAACCAACCAGCACGTGGTTTATGCCAGTTAGTGCTATAAACGATATTTTTTTTAGGGACAACTTTCTCTACTAGTTAGTAAAGCAAATTCAATCACTTGTTTGATAATGGAAGTGAAAGAAACATGATTAGACGTATTTTTATCGATATTACTATTTCTATTTAGCCAAAGATTTCAAATAGCAAAAGAAAAGAGTTGAGACCAAGTAAGCAGATTAGAGGGAATGGAGGGGTTAGAATTTTTTAATTTATTGACCCATAGGTTATCCTCAGATTTTGGCCAATTGGTGCTTAGGTTAAGGGATTGCCAAAAAAATTTAGTTATACCACAATCAATGAAAATGTGGGGATGTCATCTACGTCTTGGCGACAAACAGTACATATTTTGTCAACATTCATTCCTATATGATGAAGATAGGATCCACAAGGTAATTTATTGTGGTAACATTTTCAAAGAAGAAATTTTAATTTGTTGGGACACTGACTTTTCAGATCCAACTGAATCTTTTTGATGGATTGATGTCTGGTTCAATTAGGTTATATCAAGAAGATGTAGAGAACAAATCATTACCATTAGGTTCCCAAATCAAAAAATTATGGCCTCTTTCTATTGGTAAACTAATGGAGTGAATTTTTTCAACTAAGTTGTCAGGCAAAATTAGGGAGATTCTGTCCAAGGATCAAGTATTACGGATGATGAGATCTTTAATAGTTAGAGAGTAATCTTATTTTGTTAGAGGACCTTCGATGACAGTTCTAAGGCAATAGCTTTTTAGGGATCCATTTGGTATTCCAAATACCTAGGGAGTAGTTAAGTCCTATGTACCACAAACATCCTTTGATGCAATAGTGCCAACCTCTTAGGATACTTTTCCAACAAAAAGATTGACACTTGCTAGGGGAGAAGATACATGATTGTATGAGAACTTTATCTCAAGGGGCGTGAGAAAAGTTTAGAAATCTCCATGTAAGGCCTGTAAGTAGAGCTAAAAAAATTTATTTAGATTTTCTAAGGTCAAGGCCACCTTTGATTTTCTCTAGAGTAATGATGTCCCAATTGAGGAGATGAAGGTTTCTTTTAGAGTCATTTGAACCTAGATAAAATCTCTTTGGAGTTTGTCTATGGTTTTATAGATTTTTTCCGGAAGAAGGGTATATTCCATTACATAATTTGGAATGGTAGCAAGTGTAGAAGAATAAAGAGTGGTGCGACCTGCCATGTTAATGCAATTAATCTTTCAATTAGCTAGACGATATTCGCATATTATCAATAATAAAGAGAAAGTCTTTGGATTTTGGTAGGAATCAAGGATAGGGAATCTTAGGTATGTACCAAAAGATTTACTACTTTTCATTCCAAAGAAATTTGCGATAGAAATGTTTAACCAAAGAATTAGATTCCTTGACCAAAGCTATTTTAAGAAGAACACAGATTTCTGATAACCAAAGAATAAACTAATAATTGTAAGTAAACTCATAAATGGAAAGCAATAAGATGCACAAAAAATAAGTGTATTGCAGTCGTAATTCGAATGTGTCCTTACAAGCTATATTTTACTCCTTTATATAGAGAATTTCTTAATATAACGTCAACCCTTTTCAGTGATTGAGCATTAAACACTAATAATGGTATTGATGTAACGTTACAATGATTAACCGTAACTGTTGCGTGAAGGTTATGTAACGTCTGGCTCATTAATTGAAGATCTTCGAATATGCCTTTTATTTTGCCTGGATTCATTATGACCGTGCCTTTTCATCTTTTCAATTAGGTTGAGATTCCCGTAGCTGATTACCCCGTAGGTATGTTATTCCGTGTCTCTTTGTCTCGCACCTCTTCATAAAGTTCCGTCCAGTTGTCACGTTTTCATTGCTCCACATAGATTACTGAGTCATCGCAATTGTTACACGTGTGAAGCTCTTTTTTTTACCAATACAGATAGTCCCCCCACTTACCATGTATTTGTTGATTAATATTTGGTAAGTGGATACTCATTTATGGAGGGAATATTTTGTCACCGCTTCACTCGTACCATTGTACCTATTTCTGAATGTAGGCGTCGCTTGTCACTTTCATTTAATGCTTGTGCCACTTGGCCTTCCCGGAATAGCTCTGCAATTATTCAACGCCTTTTAGAGCTTTTTGCGGCTGCATCAGTCACGAAGTGACAACTTCAGTTATGACTTTCACATCACTGTTTTTTCCATTTTTGACGGTTGCCTTCGAGTATAAATACCCCTTTTCTTTTCTTTACTTTCACGAAAAACTTCTGACCTCCGTACTTTGTTTGTAAAGAACTTTTTCTTCCTTTGTAAATATGTCCTCTTCAAACCCATCTAAAATAATTATTAACGTAGATGAATTGACTCCTTCTCCTGCTCCGACGCGTAGTAGGAGAGGTGGGAGGCTTAGGAGTTTAGGTTCTAATCTTTTAAGAGGTTCTTCGTCTTCTCATGTTACTCCCCCATCTTCTTCTAGGTCTGCCATTTCTTTATCTTCTCCTAGGGCTAAGGCTTCTAGATGTTCTTCAAAAGGTAGAGAACTTAGTGAACCTCTATGAGAGCCGAGGGTCGATGAAATAGTACCTGCGAAATTTTCTTTTGCTAGGGATAGTGAGGCCCTTAGAAACCAGCTTTCTTCAATGTCGTCTCTTGATAGTGCTGACAAGTATCCCACCCAGATAACCGAGGGTTTGATACCTCTGGTACGCAGGGACTGTTGCTGGAAGCCTGATTTTCCTGTTGTCGTTCATAATGGTAATCAAAGAATAACCTCTTACAAGAATGGGTATTCTTTCGTTTATACCTATCCTTTCACATTAGGATTCAAGCCTTCCATCGACCCAATTATCATCGAGTTTTGTCGATTCTTTAAAATTTGTTTGGGACAAGTCGGTCCTCTCGTGTGGCGAGTTGTTACGTGTCTTAGATATTTGGCTAACTTAGCTTCGGTACCCTTTACCTTTCATCATCTCATTCACCTCTATTCTACAATGTTATTCTGCCAGGGAGTTTTCACCCTCGCGGCCAGAAGTAAAAGGGTGTTAGTGACTCCTGATGACGATAAAGATCGAGGGTGGTACCTCCGGTATGTTGATGTTCCCTACTGCTGGTTTAGTAGGTGAAGAAAATCTTCCCTTCCCTAAGAAGTGGAATCTTGCACGTGAGTACAATTTTGCTCACATTCTTTTCCTTTTTCTTTAGATACTTTATCGGTACCGTAACTGTTTCTTTTCTTTGCAGCAATCATGGAAACCGTTAAAAATGTCTCCGGTTTTCGAGATTGGGTAGAAAAGATTTTGTTAATCGCTCCATTGGAGGAACGTTCGTGGAAATACCTCTTTGGGAGGTTTGGTTGGAGAGTTAAGACTCACAGTAAGTGAAGTTTTTGTTTTTGCTTCTTCCCTCCTTTGAGCTTTATTTGACCTTTTCTATTTGACAGGGTTTCCTGCTCGTGGAACTTCTGCTGCATCCGTGTCTGCTCCAAAGTTATCCCTGGAAAAGGCCCAGGAGATCATTTCTGGCTCCTCTTCTTCAAAGAGAAAAGCAAGTGGGTCAAGGACCTTTAGAAGAGGAGGAGAAAGAGGAGGGTTCTTTAGTCCATAGATCACGCATGAGGAAGGTGGTCTCTGACGACGAGTCTGCACCTGTCACTGATCCTCCCGTACGTGAAGCTGAACTATCTACCCCTGAGGATGCAACTCCCTCTCCCGTCTGTGAATCAGTTGATCTCCTGTTCCGTGAAGGTTTTGGTTCTATTGCTGATGAAGCTCCCCTTGTTGTTTTCTCTCCTCCTGCCCCTAAACGACTTCCCTTAGTTACTCCAACTTTAATCTCTGCTCCTTTGGTTGTTCCCGCTCATGTTATTGCTTTTGCTCCCGTGGCTTTTTCTTCCCCTCAGACTCCTTTGCATGTGGCTCCTTCATCTGGCCCTGCTTTCGTGCCTTCTGTTACAGAAGTAGGGTCTTCCAGCAGAAGGGAGATGAGGCAGGTGATGATAGAGGTCCCAGCAGCGGGTAGCCTCTTACAAAAGTCAGGCCAAGCTGATGTATGGCTGAAACCATTAATAGGTCCGACTAAGAGAGCTAAGATGGACAACCACGGTTCCCTTACATGGGTAAATGAGATTGGGCACTCCTCTTTAAAGGTAAACGTGCTTTCCTTCATAAATTCTTGTAAACACTCTTGTTGTGTCTAATTTTTATCCTTTTGTAGATCAATCTTATAGGCACAGAGTTAATGAAGAGGGTTTCTACTACGGAGCAGGAAGCAAGGGGCGTGTTGAGGCAGATAATTGGAAAGGGCAGTATGAAAGCTTACAACTCGACGTGGAGGCAGTGGAAGAAGAGAAGTGTACCTTGGAGCAGCAAGTGAGGGTTATGATAGCAGCGTTGGCCGTTGAGAAGGCATCTTCAGACCAGGCAGGCAAGGACAAGAACGTCCTAGAGTCCTCATTCGCGGAGCAACTGTCCCGTGCCTATGAAGAGATCAGGATCCTGAAGGCCTTATTGGACCAGAAGGAGGAGTATTCGGGCGAACTTGTTCAATCACTCACTCAAACCTAGGAGGATCTTCGCAACTCTTTGGAGAAAATTCAATTCCTGGAAAGGTCTTTCGCTCCTTTAAAGGCCTCTCATGATGCTGCCATGGCTGAGAGGGATGAATTAAGAGCTGAGGTTGAGTTGTGGGAGAAAGATTATGAAGCTCTTGAAGACAAGGCAGCCGTCGATGTTAGTTGGGATTATATGAACTCTCGTCTTGACACATTGACGAAAATGAGCCAAGTGGGTTTTGACCTGAAAGCCGAAATTGCAAAAACCAAGGAGACCATTGAGAAGTCTCAACAAGGTCAAAATCTCTCTTCACATGAAGGTGAGGTTCCTGCTGCTCATGTCTCTTCATCCCAAGATACTCCTCCTGCCAGTGAAGACAACCCCCATTTGAAGAAGTTTAAGATCTTGGTTCTCCTTTTTTTTCTTTGTATCAATTGGTGGTTACCCCCACCCCAATCCCATCAGGGATAAGTTTGGATTCTTTAAGTCCCCAACTGACAACTTAGGGGCACCTAATGTAAAATTTTAATACGGCTTAGACTAAGTTTAATACTTAGTTTATTTTGCCGTTAATATATCAATGCAAGTATGACTTCAGTTTCTTATGAGTTTTTGTTTCACTCTTTAAGTATCTTTGCATGCTTTATTTTTGAGGTTTTAGTTTTATCTCTGAGTTTTGCATTTATAAAATTCTTAGATTACTCGTACCTTTTCGTAATAGGTACGGTTTATAAAAGAGGGCCCTTTTTGATCGACACTTAATGAGGAAGACGTCTCAACTTCATAATGGTGTAAATATGCAATAGAGAGATAGGAATTTTTCACATGTTTATTTTTAACAATGTTTTAAAGGAAGTTTTTGTGTTGAACTTTCGTAACATTTCACATTTGTCTGCGTATCATCTAAAACTCATGTTGCAACTGTTTTATTTTAGCAGATTTGATACAAACTTATATTTTGTAACTGTTTTTCTATTGTAACAATTTTTTCGAGCCAATAAAAGGGAATAACTATTTTGTTTACAACAGTTTTGAGTAAGGGTATGAATTTTTACCCATAACTGTTTTTATTGATAACATTTTACAAGTGTATACGAGGGTAATGCTTTATCATCCGTATTGTTTTCATTCATAACAGTTTTGAATATGTACAAGGATAATGATCTTTCGTCTGTAACTGTTTTTATTTATAACGGTTTTGAACAAGTATAAGGATATTGATCTTTTACCCGTAATTGTTTTCTGTTACAACAGTTTTCTGAATAAGTACAAAGATATGCATTTCTACCCGTAACTAATATTCTGCCTTTAACCTGAGCATTTGTTTACGAATATATTTTTCAAACATTCTTTTACATTTACGAACATGTTCTCGGAGGTTTTTTGAATCAGGATTTGTGTTTTGAGTCTTTGGCTCTTTTGATTTTGCTCGTATCACTTGACTTGTTGGGTAGATGGATCTTTAGGCTCGAGCTTTGACTTTTTGATAGTCTTCTTTGCTTCGTCTTTGCCTTCCATACTGTATAGTCCCCCAAGTGTTTGAGCTTTGAAGAATGAAATCTCGAGCACTTGACTATTCCTTCCTTGTGGTCCTTTTCCTGAAAAGAAAAAATCTACGGGACTCGAAGGTATATAATTTTTCTATGATGACTGCTTAACCCTTTAAAACGTCCATCAGAAAGTTGTAACCCTAGACCGGGAATTCAGTTACTTCCTCGCGTCTTTGCAAGTCTAATATCATCATATGGTGATGGGTTAGCTTTTTTGCCTATCATCTAAAACGGTTAGTAAAATTTTAACTGTACAAATATAAAATCGAACGTAATGATACCTGACCGGGGGTATATCTTTTACTTAGAAGTAATACTTCTTTAAATGAACGAGATTCCAACTGGTTGGTAAGATCCTATCGTCCATAGCCTCCAACTCATAAGCACATTTCCCAGCAACGCCACAAACTTTGTAGGGTCCTTCCCAATTTGGATTTAGCTTTCCTGACCAGCTTCTTTCGTTGATTGAAAGACTTTCTTAAGAACGAAGTCCCCAATTTTGAAATATCTGAGATGAGCTTTTCTGTTGTAATATCGTTTTATGATTTGTTTTTGAGCTGCCATTCGTATTAGTGCAACTTCTCTTTTTTGCTCGAGCAAGTCCAGATTGGTTCTTAACTCGTCGTTGTTCGCTTCCTCCGTGGCTGTTGTGAACCTTGTGCTTGGTTCGTTGATCTCCACCGGTATCAACGTTTTTGCACCGTAAACAAGTGCGAAAGGAGTTTCTCCCGTGGTTGTTTTTTGAGTTGTACTGTAAGCCCATAATACTGCTGGTAGCTCATCAAGCCAATTTCCCTTGGTTTTCTCCAACTGTTTCTTCAGGTTGTTGACGATGACTTTGTTAGTTGATTCGGCTTGCCCATTAGCCACGGGGTGATATGGTGACGAAGTGATTCGTTTGATTTGCCAGCTTTCAAAGAACTCTGTGATTTGCGAGCCTATGAATTACGAGCCATTGTCACATACGATCTCTTTCGGTATTCCAAAGCGGCATATTATGTTTCGCCATATGAAGCTTTCCACTTCTTTCTCCCGCACCTGTTTAAAAGCTTCTGCTTCCACCCATTTCGCGAAATAATCAGTTAACACAAGTAAGAGTCGTACCTTTCCTTTAGCTGCGAGAAGGGGTCCCACTATGTCCATGCCCCATTTCATGAACGGCCATGGTGATATCACTGGGTGCAGTAGCTCTACTGGTCGATGCATGTTGTTAGAAAAACGTTGGCATTTGTCGCATTTAGCTACGGAACTCTCAGCCTCTTCTTCCATTTTGGGCCAATAGTACCCTGCTCTGATTAGGGTTTTGACTAAGGATCTCACTCCTGCATGATTTCCACAGTGTCCTTCATGGACTTCTCTCATCATGAACTCCGTTTGATTGGGTCCAATGCATTTTGCTAAGGGACCTCCAAACATCCTACGGTATAAAGAATTGCGAATGAGGCAGTACCGTGCAGCTTTTCGGCGAAGAGCTTGAGCTGCTTCTTTCTCTTCGGGTACGGTACCATTTTGCAAAAAATTTAAAATTTCGTTTCTCCAATCCCAGGTTAAATTGTTAAATGTTACCTCATTTTTTGTCCTGGTCAATTGTTGAATGAAACAAGTGATCAACAACAACATTGTCTTTATTTGTCACTTCTGTAACTGTCACGATCTGAAATCCCACATTCAAGCCGTGATGCTGCCTAACGTTGCACCCGCTAGACAAGCCAACGTGTTAACCGAATCGATTTATTAACAAGTGAAAGTAATAAACACTGATTAGATAATTGTGATAAAAATGCGGCAACTTAACAAAATCCAATAACGAAGAAACCCCTTTAAGTACAAAACCCAGAAGTGGAGTCACAATCTCACGAACCAGTCTAAGATTTAGCTAAAGACAACAGTTTGAAATAAAATGAAATATCTGTCTGGAAATACATAGATGACAGAATGAAAGATAGACGGTGACGCCGAGATCCACGAACGCCTGCGAAAACTACCTCGGTGTCGTCTCAAATGGACAGAAGGATACTCCCTCTAACGATGTCCACCGGGTCTGGCTGCGTAATCTGCACAACATAAAGAAGTGCAGGTGTAGCATCAGTACAACCGACCCCATGTACTGAGTAAATGCCGAGCCTAACCTCGGCGAAGTAGTGATGAGGCTAGACACGACAACAACAATTTACCTGCGCAGTTCTATAATATCTACCGAAGAAAATGGCAAGGAATAAGCAGTTAAGCATGGTAATACGGGGACAAGTAATGGGGTAACAAATAAGAAAAGACTATGAACAACTGAACAAACAATAATGCAAAAGAATCAAGTCAACAGGACATAATAACTCAAACAAGAATGTACACGGTATCACCCTTCGTGATTTTACTCTCATCCTCACAATGCAATGCGTAGATAAAAGCAATATAAATAATGGCACGGCATCACCCTTCGTGCTTTACTCTCTTCCTCACAGTGCAATGCGTAAATGAAAGCGATATGAATGATGGAATGGCATCACCCTTCGTGCTTTTACTCCCGTCCTCATAATGCAATGTATAAATGAGAGCAATATAAATAATGGCACGGCATCACCCTTCGTTCTTTTACTCTCTTCCTCACCATGCAATGTATGAAATGAATGAGATGAATACACGACATCACCCTTTGTGCTTTATACTCTTCCTCACCCAAATCAACAACAAATGACAACTTGGCAAGGAATTTAACAACATGGAATACAATTCCAAACCACCCAGCAAGGGGAAAACATCAGCCAATATAATAACAATGCCCGGAAAGGGACCCAACTATAACCAATCTCTTACAAGTATATAACGTAATGAATATAGCCCTCGACTGAAATATCATATCACAAGTACTTAACGGATAATCTCAGCAATTCAACAACTTTCCAAAGGAAACTACTTCAAAACACAACAAACATCGGAATAATAACAGGCAATTCACTAAATTAGACTCACGGGCATGCTTGACAAACAATGCATAGGTACTCGTCACCTCACCTATACATTGAACATGATAATACAAGTAGCACATATGACTCAACACCTAATCCCTCACTAAAGTTAGGCCAAACACTTACCTCGGTTCCAAAAATGCAAATCAAGCCTCTAACACTGCTTTCCCTCTCGAATCCAACTCCGAAACGATAGTATCTAAGCATAATCGACTCAATAATTCAATCCCAAAGTCTAATTATACAATTCCCATCATTCTTCCAAAAATACCAAAATTCGACCCCGGGCCCGCTTGGTCCAAACACGAGGTTCGGACCAAACCCCAATCACCCATTCCCCCACGAGCCCGAACATACAATTTGTTTTGAAATCTGACCCAAAACGAGGTTGAATTCCCAAAATTTCCATAAGCCCTACCTCTACCCAAAACCCCTAATTTCTACCTTGATTTCATGTTATTAGACCTAGGTTCTAGTGATTTATGAAGGAAAATGGAAGAGATTAGAGTTAGTATCACTTACCCAAGTGGTTATGGAGGAAATCTAGGTTGGAAGTCGTCAATGGGGTTTGAGGAAGAAGAGAATGGTGAAAATATGAAAAATCCCGTAAGTGTATTCTATTTTTGGAGTAATTAAATAACTGGACGAATTAGCTTTATGCGATCGCGGAAGTGGGAGTGCGATCGCATAGAGGCCTGAGTCATGTGCACTGCGATCGCGGAAAGGGAGTTGCGATCGCATAGGGTCCCTGAGCTTTGCTATGCAATCGCGGATGGACTTGGTGCGACTGCAGAAGGAGATTACCCAGCCCCCTCCCTAGCTCTCCTATACTCTATGCGATCGCGGACTACTCTATGCGATCGCATAGAGGAACTGACCTCCCCCACCCCCACAAAGCTATGCGATCGGGGAACTATGTATGCGATCGCACTGAAGGAAACATCAGACACCAGAAACCAGTCAAAACACCAGATTTTTCCAACCATTTTTGCATCCTAACACCTACCCGAAACTCACCCGAGCCCTCGGGGCTCGAAACCAATAATACACACGACTCCCAAATCATCCTACAGACTTATTCAAGTACTTAAACCACCAAAATATCATCAAAAATAAGGAATTAAACTCAAAAATCTCTATAATTTTCTCAAACTTTGTAAACTATCAAATTTTCCATTTTTGATCCGAAACATGTCAAATCAAGTCTGTTTTACACCAAAATTTACAGATAACTCATATAACATATATTGAACCTGTTCCGGGCTCCAGAACCACAATGCGGGCCCAGTAACACAGGTTTCCCATCGAAGTTCATTTTCAAAAGTCTTTATTATTTTCAGAAAACAATTTTCTTTAAAAATTCATTTCTCGGACTTGGGACCTCAGAATTCAATTCCGGGCATACGCCCAAGTCCCATATTTTCCTACGGACCCTCCAGGACTGTCATATCACGGGTCCGGGTTCGTTAATGTTGACCAACATCAACTTTATTCAATTAATTATCATATATTCAACTGCTTAACACATTTCCACATAAAGGCTTCCCGGCTACGCGCCCGGGCTGCGCACGCACATTGAGGTGAGATTAACAGAGGCTTTCGGGGCCTCAGAACACAGTTTTAGCCAAGTTTACACAGGATGACCTTTTGGGTCATCACAATCTCCACCTCTAAAACAAACGTTCGTCCTCGAACAGACATAGAAAGGTACCTGAATCGGGGAAAAGGTGGGGATATCGTCTATGCATATTCGACTCGGACTCCCAAGTAGCTGCCTCAGCAGGCTGACCTCTTCACTGGACACGAACCGAAGGATAACTCTTCGATCTCAACTGACGAACCTGCCGAGCTAATATG
>ML288391.1:0-24163 GCA_005239495.1 Nicotiana undulata
ACTCGATCAAATACAGTATCGAGTGCCAGTCGTGCCTCCCCTAGTTTGGGGGCGTGACAGTACCACTCCTAACTTTTTGCATCTTGGATGAAAATGGAACTCCTTATTCAATGCAAGTTGACTGAATTCTCTTTGCAAGTATTCCATGACAATCACAAATAGATAAGGTGACATAGGGTCCCCCTGCCTTATTCCCCTTTCACCTCTAAATGGCTTAGTAAGCCCTCCATTTAGAGTTAAGGAATAGGTCACAGTGGTTATGCATTCCATTATCCATTCAATGAATCTGTGTGGAAATCCTAGGTCCATCAACATCCTCCTTAGAAAGTACCAATCCAAGGGATCATATGCCTTCCTGAGATGACTTTGAGCATACACCTTGCAGATATCTCTTTCCTGGTATAACCTTTGAATAGTTCATGGGTGAAAAGAATATATCAGTAATGTTCCTTCCCTCAATGAAAGCTGATTGTGAATCCCCGACCAGATGGTTCATCACTTTCTTTAGTCTTCCAGTTATAACCTTAGTGATGGTCTTATAGAGTGTTGTACAACATGTTATTGGTCTAAAGTCCTTAACCTGGGTGGGGTTAGTGACTTTAGGGATTAAAGTAATAGCAGTATTGTTGATAGCCTTAGATAATTTCCCTGTTTGGAAGAAGTCCAGGACATCAACAATCACATCCTCTTTGACCTCCTCCCACTGTTGATTGAAAAATTCTATTGGAAAGCCATCTACACCTGGTGCTTTATCAGTTGGCATACTCTTGACAGCCCCAACTATTTCCTCATTTGTGACAGTATTGATCAGCTCCAGTTGTTGTTGCCTTGATAGACAAGCTCATTTCTTGATCACCTCAGCCTTTGGACAAGGATGAACTTGTTATGACTCCCCCATCAACTTCTTACAAAAATCCAGAAATTGATCTTCCACTTGTTTAGGATCTGTAATTCTGATACTGCATCATTATGAATAGAAATAACTGTGTAAGAAGTTGTGCACATCTTCCATTGGGCATGAAAGTACTTTGTATTTGCATCCCCATGCTTTATCCAAGTGGCTCTGGACTTCTGCCTAAGGACTTGTTCCTCTACATTGTTCCACTTCTCCACTTCCAACAAAGCTTCTCTCTCCATCTCTATATGCTTTTGTCTTAGTGGTTGAAGGGACAATTGATGTTGAACTAGCTCCAATTTCTACTTTGCTTGGTTCAGTTTCTGTTGGTAGGATGCCATGTAGGTATTTTACCCCCTCAATGCCTCCTTTAGCCTCTTAAGTTTTTGTCATGTTCTTGATTGCCCTATACCTCCATCAACCTGTGTCCATACTTCTTTCACTATCCTTGTAAAGTCAGGATGGTGAAGTATTGTATGATACAGTTTAAATGGTATGGGATGCAGGTGTTGCTGTGTCATTCCAAACTTGCAATCCATTAGTATAGGTGAGTGGTCAGATACTCCAGGATTCAAGAATTCTGCCTCAATATGACCATTGTTCATCAGCCAGCTATAGTTCCCAAATGCCTAATCTATCTTACTGTAAACCCTTGCATTTTCATATCTTTTATTTCACCAAGTATAGTACCATCTTGTGCTTCAAGGGAGTGAATTGAAGTCGATCTAGGAATTCCTTAAAGCCTTGTACTTCTGCATGTGTTGTAGGGGCTCCAATTCTATTGTCTGCATGCAAAACATTGTTGAAATCTCCACTAATCAACCACTCAATTGTAATATTTGTTCCTAAGACAGTAAGTTTGTCCCATAGTTGTTGTCTTGGTATCAACTCATTATATACATATATCACAGTGAGTAACCATCTCTTATGGCTATTAGGGTCTTCCACTTCACAATGGATAAATTGAGCATCTACTTCCAATATTTGAATATGAATATGAGGTTTCCACAATAGCCAAATACAACCATTATAATCACGTTCATAACTATATTGTACTCACCAATCCTTTGCTATTTTCTGTGTGATTCTCCTAGCTTTATTCTCTTTAACCCTTGTCTCAACTATTCCCATTACCTCTACTTTGTACTTTTTTCAGAAAGAGGATCATCTCCTTCTGTTTAAAGGGCCTATTGAGCCCTTTAATATTCCAAGTACTTATAATCATGGGGTATGAGATGGTCATGCCCATCCTGCCCTGCATCAAATGAGGTACAACCTTGATTGAGGATCTCAAATCTGTTAGTGATACCAATGTGTCTAGTAGAACAGCCAGCTTGTGCCTGCTCATCCACACCACCCTCAGCCATTTTTTTGCCATGCCTTCCATCTTTCCTTATTGCTTCTGATAGTGCTGGGAATTCACTATTATCCAAATTGTTTCCTGTCTCTTGTGAGCCTATTACATTGTCCCCTTCTGCATCAGCGTGTGTAGGAATAATGGTTGGTTCATTTGACATGGTATTCATATCTTTTGCTACCCATTTAGTCTCCACCTTTTTCCTCCTTCTACCCCTTCTCTTCTTCCTATTCTGCTCAACAAACTCACCATTTCTTCCCTGGGCCTTACTCTGTCTGCATTCCTCAGTAGTATGCCCAACCTTTGCACAGTCCATGCAATATTTGGGCTTCCAGTCATATTCAATACCTTGATGGATAATTCCTGCTGGAGTATGGAGTTCAATGTCACTCGGCAAGGGGTGAGAGATATCTGCTTCTACTAGCACTCTAGCAAATGAAATATGATCCATCTTAGCAGTATACAAATCAGTGTACATAGGCTTGCCTACTACACTGGCCAATTTACTAAGTACCTCAGTAGACCAATATCCAATTGGTAAATTTGGAAATCTTACCCACAGTGGAATTACATTCAGGCATTCTGGATGAAAAACAAAGTCAATCGACCAATTCTTCAATGTAAACGGCTTGTTATGAAAGGTATAGGGACCTAACTGCATGACTCTATCCCTATCTTCCATCGAATCAAACCTGAAAATGTAGTAGTCATCATCATGATATAGAACTTTTGGTTTAGAAAACAAAATTCCAAACATTATCAACATAATTCTCCATAGATTTGAAATAAGGATTTCCCCCAGAACATAGCCAATGAGAGAATTGCTCCAGTAATCATGTTGTTCCTTAATGTCTTCATCTACAATCGTCACTATAAATGTATCTCCATGCAGATCTGGAGGTATGTATGTGAGCGCCTTACCCATTTGAGAGCTTCGATTTCTCTTATAAGATTTCTCCTCCACTAATTTGGTTTCCTGTTCCATTGGCACTGGTTTTTGAGACGTAGCTAGAAAATTCGCTGTGGATTTAGCTAGGTTAGAAAATTGAAGCCGGCGGGGGATCTCTTCCCCTGTCCTTCGCGCAGCTCGTTTCCCAGCTAAATTGAGTTGATTTTCGTTTACTTCTCCCTCTCCTGGTTCTTCACGTATAGTTTGAAACTGAAGTGGAAGAAAACTCCCAAACGTGAGTGGTTTTGCATGCGTCGGTATAGCAGTGACCGGTGTTACTGAGCTCGACGGTGGTGTTAGATTGGTGGTGGCCGGAGTTGTTTGTGTTTTAAGTATGTTCAATTTTAGTTATGTTTTATTCTAGGATTTCTAGATAATATTCATGCCTCAATTACTTATGCATTGAAAGATCCTTACAAGCTTAGTGTGGTAATGAAGGTAAAAGCTCTGAATTGGGCCACCGCTATTAAGAATTGTGACCTCTAAGTTGTTTCAAAATACTGCACATTGTAAAAGGGTTGTCTTGTTGGCTTATTTGTTATATTTTGTGTGTTATAACTAAATAATGTCCCATTGTAGAACATAATTAAAAGGGTTGTCGTGTTACTGTAATATATGAAATGCACAATGGTCGTTTCCTCCTTCATTACTATATAAAATGGTTGTCTTGTTCCTTATTCACGCTCTCAAGCCCACACATGTATCCAATGTTGTTGGTGTCACTGTTGATTGGTGTGAGAGTCATAAAACTGAAACAATTCGTAAAAATATTGCTAGAACTCTAAACTTGGCTGATGTTTGTAAAGAGCAGGGTTTACTGATAACTAATTTTGCAACTGATTGCATATTTGAATATGGAAACAAGCTATATAAAATAGACAGGAAGGCATATCTAGAGTAATGAAGCCATCAAAGCTTAATACTATACTAACAAACTTACATTACATAACCACCATAAAATATCATGAAGCTAAAATAACATAACACTAAAATAGTATCCTGAAATAATACAACAAAATACTAAACTAAATCCCAAAGGAAATGTTCAGTTCTCAACCCATGTCGCAATGACCGCAACAAGGCAACAAAAGCAGCAAAGTCATGAAGATCAATTGTGTGAATAATTTTCCCCTCGACTCTACTATCATCAATGTATCCTCAATAGCAGAAGCTTCTAAATCAACCGCGTTCTTCATCAAAATATTTCTTTCAAACTCAAGAGCCTCCAATCTTTCCCGCAATTCAATTGTCATTCAACATCAAGAACAACAGAACCTTCAAAATCAGTTATCTTCTTCAGCAACCTATTCTTTTCAAGTTCAAAAGCATCCAATTTTCTTCTTTGACTGTTGATGGCAATTACAGCTCTAGGGAAAAATTCTTCATCCTGCCATTCCAACAACCATAACCTTGTTTCTGCCCTAAAAAAAAACCACCTACAATTCCATTCAAATAAAATCCCAAATCTTGAAAAGTCAAAGAAAACTTATGAATAAATAATAAAAAGGAAACATACTTCAGGGATTGGAAACTTGAAAAAACGTCTACCAACATTCGTAAGAGCCGTCGCCGTAAAATTATACGCTACAAGTCCATTACCATACTTTCACTTTGACCCAATTGAGCCACTCGACCCCTCAGACATTTTTTGCACAACCACAGTGGAAAAGTATGGAGGTTGAACGGAATATTTTTCTTAACCCTAGAAATTGATTTGAAAATCCTAATGTTGGTGATTGGGGATTTTGGTGGAGAGAATTTAGTAGATTGATATGAAGTGGGGTTTAGGATTTTGGGGGAATAAATGTCAGGTAAAAAAATGAATGGGGTTGGGTTAGTTGGGGTAGCTGGAATTAGAATGGGAAGTGGGGTAGAGTTATGTGAAGGTCTAGGTAGCTGACACGTGTCAAACAAGTGTTAAAAATTAGATTTTTATTTTTAATATCGGATAAGTTGCCCGTTAATGAATAGTGGCACATATAGGCCGGTGGTGTAACGTCCATGGCACTAGTAGGCCCAACTATTAACTAGTAACATGGACATGCCATTTCATTAACTACGATGGCATATTTAGGTCTTTTCCCATTGGTTAAATAGCAAGATATAAAGAACATTACTAGTGGTTAAATTAGATATGATGATCATTGATTAGAGGTGGAGGTTGACACAACAATCAGTTGTGTGATCTAGAGATCGATGAAGATGGAACAAAAATTTATTGAAATCATAGTTAAAAAAATAAAATCATGTGAATATCTTTTACACGCATTAGTTTCGTGAGTACATAATATTTTTTTATCTCTCTACAAATAAGATGTAAGCAGGCATATTTTTTGCAAATGAGTGCAAAGTAGTATGATTAAGCACGCAATCATCCAAAGAGATAAAAAAAGATATTCATATTTTATTGGGATACTTACATCTTTGAGCTGCCCAAAGAAGTTCATTTGCAATAGATACAATGACTCTCTTTTACTTGGATAGCGTTATGAAAGTATTTTCTTCTTCATAAACTTGTCTTAATAATTTAAAATAAAGACATAATTGCTTGACTATTACTCTGCTTTTATTTATTATTCTATGCTTGTTTGCAAATATCTCATATGAAACATAGAGTCTCGTTATGTCACGTCCCAAATCGGAGGGACGCGACGGGCATCTAGTGCCTTACTCAATCGAGTACCCACGTAGTATATCTTTCTTATCATACCATCAGACGTAAATGATCCAGAAAGGACGTCATGAGATAACCAGATTAAAACATAAAGGAATATTTGACATATGATGGCCCAACATGATATACAAACTTATACATGTGACATACGGGCCTACAAGGCCGACATGATCATTTGTACACTTAAAACATAGGCCGACAAGGAAATAGAAGTATCCATATATATGACATCTGTCTACAAGCTTCTAATAGTACATAAACATCATAAAGTTCGGGAAAAGGCCCCGCCATACCAAACATTACATGTCCAAAGTATACTGACCAAATAGGCAACTTCGGAGCAAGTGGAGTGCGCCAACACCTTCCGCTGAGCTGATAGACTACTAGGAAAATTGTCAACTTGTCTATCAGGACTGGCGGACATGAAATGCAGCGTCCTCAGGCAAAAGGGACGTCAGTACGAATAAAGTACCGAGTATGTAAGGCAGAAAACATATCTAAGAACCGTAATATAAAGAGAGATAGATAAGATACAAGCTGTAACAACTAAGCGCCTTTGTCACGACCCAAATCTAACCTAGGTCACGATAGCGCCCAACACCGCTGTCAGGCAAGCCAACATTAATCAACTAGTGAATTTCATTTATTTTACCGAAACATCTCCAACATCTACTTGGTTTAAATTTAAGACATTTGGCAATAACGAATAGTTTAGAAATTTTTTAAGCTGAAATGACCAAAAGAAGTTATAATCTAGCAATTACATCCCAAAAGAATAGTCTACCAATGTGTGTGCCAGGAACTAGTGTCACAAGTCTACAGGCATCTAGTAGAGTAAAAATCAAAAGAAATAGAAGACTATCCTACTATCTAAGGAGATATAGACAGAAATATCAAAAGAAAGGCTCTGGAGTGCTGCTGAATGTCGTCAGGAGAAGAAGCTCACCGTGAAACCTCAACCAAATGCAATCAAGGATGAGCTACGGACTGATACCCAGATGCACCTGCCTCAGAACCTGTACAATTAAGTAGAGAGCGTAGCATGAGTACATAAACAATATGTACCCAGTAAGTATCCAGTCTAATCTTGAAGAAGTAGTGACGAGAGGTCGACTTGACACTTACTAGGGCCAAAATAATATGTTTAAAATATAAGGCTAAGCAAGGATGGTAAATATAAATAAGTGGTAAAGACAAGAACATCAAATTTCCTTACAAGTACCTTTATGTGTCAAGTTCTCTACCGTACAGATTACTAATCTCATTTTTCAAGATATTTAACAGTTAAATAACCACAGAAATACCAAACAGTTAACAACACATAACATGATGTGAACGTACGCCCGATACGACAGAATAATAAATGTGCACTGCCGAAGGGTCGAACGGCTCTAACCATAGATGCATCTATTACCCCGCTCGCGAATCGTACATGCGACGCGATCAGCATAAATAGTAGAGCTACCCCACTCGCGAATCATACATGCAATGCGGGTACCCGTATATATATACACACATTCAACAGAAAATCACGGATTTAGTAGAGAATATTCTTACGAGGGAGGACCAATAATTTAAATGGCGAAATGCAACCTTTTAGATGTTCACTTAATAATTCGATGATATTAGGCAATCTAAATTATCATTAAGATTACACATACGACACATAAAGCATGCTTGTGGATCCTAAACTCCCCGGACAAAATATAATAGTAGCTAAGCACGAACTCTCGTCACCTCGTGCGTGCGTAGCCCCCACAAATAGTAGCATATAATTCGTTCTTTCACCTACGGGGACAATTCCCTCTTACAAGGTTAGAAAGGAGACTTAGCTCGTTTCAAGCCTACTTCCCGGGTCAAGAATGCGCTCAAATCTCCGAATTGGTCGCCCAAGAACTCGAAACTAGAATGTCACACTTGGAGAACTTAGCGTACACCTTTTGTTTTCGCAAAGTCTGGAGCACAACTCTCAAATGCTGCTCGTGCTCCCCCATGCTACATGAGTAAATCAGAATGTCATCAATAAAGACAATGACAAAAGAATCAATATAAGGCCTAAACACCCTGTTCATCAAATCCATAAATGCTGCAGGGGCATTAGTCAAGCCAAAGGACATCACCAGGAACTCATAATGACCATATCTCGTAAGAAAGGCAGTCTTCGGAACATCCGAGTCCCGAATCTTCAACTGATGGTACCCCGATCTCAAATCAATCTTAGAAACCACCCGAGCACCCTGCAACTGATCAAACAAATCATCGATACGCGGCAATGGGTACTTGTTCTTGATGGTGACCTTGTTCAACTGGCGGTAGTCAATACACATCCGCATAGTCCCATCCTTCTTCTTCACAAATAACACTGGAGCACCCCAATGCGATACACTTGGTCTAATAAACCCCTAAGCTAACAACTCCTCAAACTGTTCTTTCAATTCCTTCGGAGCCATACGGTATGTGGGAATAGATATAGGCTGGTTTCCTGGAGCTAAGTCAATGCAAAAATCAATGTCACGATCGGGTGGCATGCCTGGAATGTCTGAAGGAAATACATCAGCAAACTGTCGAACTACCGGCACTGAATCAATTATCGGAGACTCGGCGGTGGTGTCCCGCACATAAGAAAGATAAGCCAAACAACCCTTCTCAACCATACGTCGAGCCTTCAGGAAAGAAACAACCCGACTAGCTGCACTAACTGAGGAACCTCTCCACTCCAATCTCGGCAACTCAGGCATGGCTAGAGTAATAGTCTTGGCATGGCAATCTAGGATGGCATGATAGGGAGATAGCCAATACATGCCCAGGATGACCTCAAAATCAATCATATCAATTATTAAGAGGTCCGCTCTGGTCTCGAACCCACAAAATGTAACCACACAGGACAGATAAATCAGGTCCACAACCAAAGAATCGCCCACAGGAGTGGACACATAAACATGAGTACCCAAGGACTCATGAGGAATATCCAGGAAATGAGCAAACAAGGCTGATACATATGAATAAGTGGATCCTGGATCAAATAATATCGATGCATCTCTACTGCATACTGAAATAATACATGTGATCACGGCATATGAGGCAACTGCATCTGGTCTGGCTGGGAAAGCATAGAATCTGACTGGAGCGCCAGATGACTAACCTCCATCTGAATGGACAGGAGCTAGCTGGGCTCCCCCTGCCTGGCCTCCACCTCTGGGACGACCCCTACTAGCCTGTCCTCCACCGCTGAGTGGCCGGACTGCCGGTGCTGAAATCATAGGCTGATGACCCTGCTGCACTGCCTTGCCCCAAAGCCTGGGACAAGTCCTCTTTATTGGACCTGGATCCCCGCACTCATAGAAACCTCTAGACACCAAAGCCTGCTGTCTGGAAGAAGAACTCTTAATAGCTAGAGGGCGGTACGAACTCTCTGGCATAACACTAAAATAAGGGCTGGAAGACCCCTGATGAACAGAATACCCGCCGGAGGAACCCTGAATAGCTGGTGGGCAATAAGAACTCTCCGTCATAGCGCTGAAATAAGGCCTCGCCGGAGCACCTCGAGGAGGTGGTGGGGGTGCTGAATATGGGGGCCCACTAGGCTGGCCCCTACCAAACTGACCTCTGCCCCTAGCTAGAGAACCTCTGAAATCCCCAGAAAATCGAGCTCTCTTATCCTGCTGCCCCTGCTCTCTGCTCTTCGATCGATAACTCTCAATCCTGCGAGCAATCTCTACCACAAGCTGATAAGGAGTCCCCATCTCCACCTCTTGGGCCATGTTGGCCCTAATACCTGAGTGATATGAAGGTCTTCCCAAAGATGATCCATATAAATGAAAAAATTATTCCCAATCCTCAAATTCTTAGATGGGCTCAATGGTTCTCTCCCTACAAGTTCCAAGTCAGACACCTGAAAGGAAAGGATAATATTCTCGCGGATTTTCTGTCTCGACCGGAAGAATTTTTAAAGAGATTTTCCTCGGCAAAGATGAAGCCTAAGAAAAACCTAACCAATCACATCTTCATGTTCTCAAATGTATCAGGAACAAGTTCATTGAAGCCAACAGATCATCCACCGGAGTTGTTCAACCTCATGGATCCATTTGATCCGTCAATCCTTATGGAAAGAAGAACGTATTATGAGCTTCAAGTTTTCCGGAAACATGGAGGAGATCAAGCCATATGGGGTCAATCCAGAATATCCGTTCTGCCATATATTCATAGCTCAAGCCAAGGATTTTCCACAATAATTATTATGGTTTTTCTGGTACCTATGTCATCAGTAATACATCTTCATGGAATTCAAGTGCAATGTCTTCAAAGATTTTGACAACATTGAACCAGCTCTTAAAGTGTTTCTATTATGGTTCAAGCCTATAAGATATTGGGTAAAATGTTTTAACGATTCCTACAATGCAAAGGTATTCATGTTTCATAGGCCAGTGAAGATAATTAATGGAAAAGTCTAGGCACAAGTAGAGGCGTCATTCTGGTGGAAATTTCCCGTGTCTATCTTATCCATGGAAGAAAAATACAGTGAAGCACAAAGAATTATCTTCCAGCAAAATAGGTGCATCCCGAAAGAAATGTGGCAAAAATATTGGGCAACTTGGAATTATACCAACACTCATCCTCACTGGAAAAAAGTCCGAGAAGCAGCAAAAGAATATCAAACTCCGTATGAATCATCCGGGAAAAAATCACTCAGGACATCTCCAGATTAAGGTTGAGGATCACATCCCACAATCCAAAGATTCAGGAACATGCCGAAAAAGAACCGTCAAGTTCTAGGCGTTACTACACAACATATCTGAAAAGATGCCTAGAAGACAAATCAAGAAGATCAATGGAAGACAATTATCTAAATCCCTGTTAATCCCACCACAATCCTCCATTACCTACCAAAAAACCCTAAAGAATCATCTACCCATGCCAAGACAAACTTTCACATCCTTCCAAACCAACTGGGTCTCACTTTCACATGCTTTCACATGCCTCTAGATGCTTCGTCACATGCAGCACACTATTTGCACATGCTTTCACATGCTCCCACAACCTTTCACATGATAAACCATGTATATTTCACCCCTGTCACATGTTTCCAGGAGCTTTTTAGTTGTTTTGCCTAAGGACCTTCACATGTAAAAGGGGACCCACTTGTAGATAAGTTTTCCATGTAAGATAAGTTTATTTTAATGTAAGTTTGTATTTTAATAACCTCCTAGTCCTATATAAAGGAGGCCTTATATTAGTTGTAAGATCATCATGCAATCATCTTGTAAACTATCTTGTATCCTTTGTGATATATTACATATGAGTTCTTTCTAAATTTCCCTCTTGTTCTTTCTTTCAAATGGATGGAAAGGCCGGTCCATGTATGAAAATAGAGTAAGAATACTCTAAGAAAGTTAGCTTGTTGTAGTACGAAAGTTTTCTAAGTTATAACAGTTGGGTTGATTGTAGTACAAAAGTTTTCTGAGTTGTGTAGCCGTCCCTTATGGGTTGTTGAAGCCAGCCCCTTTGGTAGGAAAACTTTTGAGACTATAAGCAAATTAACTGTTAGTGCAACTTGGCAATAGCCAACCCTTTTGTAGGAAAACTTTCGTATCTATGATATAGTTTTCTTTCTTCGAGTCTCTTGCTCTGTTCTTTATATTGTGGTATCAGAGCCAGCCCATCCTTTCGGAGGGAGGAACAATTTAGTAAAAATGTCTGATTCGTTTTCATCATCCTCTTCCCTAGCAAAAATGAATATGTCTGCTACTCTATATAAAACTTTGTCCAAAAAATATGATTATCTCTATGAAGTAGATATCCTACCCGATGAACGGAAAGTATCTTCAACTGAACTACCCCTTATAAACCCATACTCTGCTTTTGCCAAAAAATCATTTTCACCGTGGACCCAAATCCGTTCCTTAGTCCAACATAAACCAAAAGGAGTCAAGGAATATGTTGCTTCCTCAAAACTTGACCAGCATCCTATTCTTGCCACTCGAGAGGAACAATTTATTACCCTCCAAATTTCAGATGATTTTCCCAGACATTGGAGAGACCATGGTTTTACCCATATCCATTTTGGTGTTATCCGAATTGCTCTGACTTATCATGGAAGAAAAGGTCAACCAGTTGTTGCTCGGCTTTCTCTTCTAGACACAAGATATTTGGAGTACCAACATGCAAATTTGGGTACTGCAGAATTTACCTTGAATGCCGGGACTGTTTTCATAACCATCTTTCCAAATTTCAATATGTCCTTTTATGACCCATACTTAACCGAAGCCCTAAAAATCCAGGTCCAAATTCAAGGTGCCCCACAAGCCAAAGATTCTATCCAAGCCACTCTTCATCACCAAATAGCATGGCGAGTCCAAAATCATGCCATGGATCTTTGCCTTCCCGGAGGAGAAAATGCTTTACTCTTGAATATTGATGCTACTAAAGGAAATACCATGTGCACCCAAATACCCAGACAAATTTCCAGAGATGAGCTTGTCAAAATTCTTCCTGATTCCTGGATCACAAATTATGAAAGGTTAAGGGAAACATAAGAACATCTACAATCTGGTGAGCCAACTTTTACCAAAAGAAATGACAAAACTGTTTTCATAAGCTTTGACCATTCCCATCTCAAAAAACCCAATAAAACCATTTTTTCTTGCCAAATGATCCAACCCAAAGACACAAANTACAATCTGGTGAGCCAACTTTTACCAAAAGAAATGACAAAACTGTTTTCATAAGCTTTGACCATTCCCATCTCAAAAAACCCAATACAACCATTTTTTCTTGCCAAATAATCCAACCCAAAGATACACGAGATACATGTCCTGAACCTGACAGAGAATTCTTCTGGAATATACAAAGCATCATGGAAGAACATGACTGGTTTCAACATTTCGACAAAGAAGGCAGAAGAGTTTGGTGGTTCAAATGCCCCTTTACGGGACACTGCCCTTAGGGTCTCGGTTGTGACTGCCAAGATTATTTGGAAGATCCAATTGGAGAGTATTATGAACACCACCAGCGTCACCGGAAAAAATTTGGCCTCAACGAGCACAAGCAAAAATCCAAAAAAAAGGGGAAAACTACTAAAAAGCAGTTTCTAGCCAAATATGAAAACAAAGACCCTTCAATTGGTTCATTAAGCCGTCTAGGTAAATATGAATTTCTGGTCAGTTATAAACCCCAAGAATGGCCAAAATTACCAAAAAAATTCACTCCAAGTTGGGGAGATAGTGAAATCACCCCAGAATCCAAAAAGCCACCTGAACATAAAACTGCATCAACCCAAAAGTCCATACACCCACAAATATTAATGATGAGCCCTTCAAGTTCCAGCCATACCCAAGATTTTCCTCCACTTCAACCTTTTGAAAAAGAAGGTATCGCTCATGCTCCAAAAATCCCCAAGAAAAACATAGTATTACCTTCTGGAGAAAAACCCCCAACAAGTGACATCGAGGCAACAATGAACTGGCAATCAGAAAATTCCATCTGCCAAAATAAAGTGCTCAACAATATTGGCAACTCCATAAAAAACGTTGCCCATGCACAAAACAAGTTAATGAGCAAAGTGGAAACAATTGAGAAAAGGGTGGAGTAGACATCATCTCAGCATGCAGGACTAATCAAAGCCTTGGAGCTAAGATTGGAAAATGTATAATATGAGATTTGTCTGCCAGGAACTTCACTTTTCCAGTTCTTCCAACAATAACAAAAAGAGATGATTTCACTCAAGGAACAAATCCAACTTTTGAGAAATGACCGCTTTGAGTCACAAAAACCCCAACTTTTCCCTTCAAAACCTACCTTCTACCCCATGTCAACCCAAGCATATTCCCCACCAAAAATGGACAACACCTTTTCTACTTTTCCTACTACCTCATACAATCCTATCTCTTTCACCCAACCCTTAAAAGAAGAAACTGAATTCGATATTGCAAAAATGGTTTGGGAAAGGAAAGATGCTCTTGCAGCAAAAAAACAAACCAAGAAAAGGCGAGACCAAGGAGAAAGTTCAAAAGGGTCCAACCCTGAAAGTCTGATAATTTCTGATAAGAAGATTCCGGACTTCTATGTTTCCCAGCCAAGATACATGTCAGAAGGAGATACTACATGGTCAGAATCTCAAAATTCCTCTGACGATGATACAATGGAAGATAGATCTCAATCAAGCAATGATTCCACAAAAAACTCTTCCGAAGAAGATGATCCCCCGATATTTGTGAGCCAACCAAGAGACCCAGAAATATCTGAAGTAGAGGAGGATCAAGAAGGAATGACAGATGAACCAATCCCAGAAAGAAGACAGGAACCCATGGCATCAAAACCGGTTGGAACCGGATTCCACACTTTCACCTTAGACGACGTCAAAGTTTCAAAATGGCCTCAAAGGATCCAAGACTTCTATACTTGGATGGTGACCAAAAATTTGGTGGAACGAGAAAAGTATATCATCCTGTCAGAACTAACTTCACGGATCTCAGGAATCCTCAGAGATTGGTGGAATTCACTTGGGATTCAAGACATAAATACTTTTCTTACATCCCAGGATTTCGCCTTCAACATCAAGATTCTACATGAAGTTTCTGCGGAGATACTGGCCAAAGACAGGAGAAAATGCGCAGACAACTCTTCGAGATGAAGTGTGTGTCATTCGACAGAAATGACATTGACAGGCATTTTCAAAAAATGGCAAAGATATACTTTGAAATTGGCGGAGACATCAACTTGNTCACAAGTCGGCTACATCAGGCAAGCTATATTCCTAGCTTTGGAGGATATTTGTACGAAGCGCTCAACCCTAAAACAAATTATCCAGCACAACCCAACGCTTGACAAAGCATGTCGCAGATCTGATCTGATCACTGGATCCGAATGTTCCAGCAAAACATCTAGACGACAGAGAGGATTCAGGAGTTTCAGATGGCCAAGAATTTCAGATGGAAAATCAAGGTCAAAGAAACGCACAAAATATTTCAGACGTAGAAGGCCAGAAAATTTTCACAAGAAAAACAGATGCTTTATTTGCCACAAGATTGGACATTTTGCAAAAAACTGTCCTAAATCAAGAAGATATGTCAAACGCCTTCAATAAATTGAAGATTATACTGGCATACATCTCGGAAAAGAGGAGGACCTTGAATCCATATTCTCTGTGGATGATGAACCTAGTGAAGAAACTCTATTCTCTCTAGATATCTATTAAGATCAAGGCAATGATCACTATCAAATTTCAGAACTAGAGATCGAAGCCCGAGAGGAGATCAACGCTCTCACAGTCGTTCCTCAAGTAGAACTCAAAGTCTATTCGTCCAAATGGGATAGACCAATTCGAGTTATTGCTTTCATCGACACCGGAGCTGCTTCCTCACTCATAAATCCTGTGGTTCACCCAGAAGATCAATGGATGTCGCACTTCAAGGATTTCAACACTGCATCAAATGGAATCCTGACTACCACGGTCATCACAAAGCATCTGATTACAATTGAGTTCTTTCCAGGACTGAAGTATATAACCAAGCTGATAGGGTCTGATGTACCAGGAAAAGATCTTATTGTTGGGTTCGACATTTACAGACAACTCAGAGATCAACTCCAAATCAAGGCTAACGGGATAGCTTTCAAGAAGCAGTTCAAACCTTATTCTGAGATTCTAAGGCTATTCCAAATCACCAATGATGAACAAATCAAAGAGATTGAGCAAAATCTCATTGAGCATTCATGTGCTGAATCCCACAAAGACTTCATGAAGAAAGGGAAAAGCCCGTTATGGAAAAATGAAGAATTTTTTATTAAGCTCCCTTTCAAGAAAAATGAAAACATCAATCCAACAAAAGCAAGTCATTCAGGCATGAATCCAGATCATCTCCAGTTAGCAAAAAAAGAATGTGAAGAACTTTTGGAATTTGATCTAATAGAGCCATCGGACTCACAATGGGCATGCGAAGCATTCTACGTCAACAAAAGAGCTGAGCAGACAAGAGGAAAACTCAGGTTAGTCATTAACTACCAGCCACTTAACCATTTCCTCCAAGATGATAAATTTCCTATCCCAAATAAACTCACTCTTTTCTCCCACCTAGCCAAGGCCAAATATTTTTCCAAGTTTGATTTAAAATCTGGATTTTGGCAATTGGGAATCCACCCTGAAGAAAGACCCAAAACTGGTTTTTGCATCCCCGATCATCACTTCCAATGGAAGGTCATGCCCTTCGGATTAAAAACTGCACCCTCCTTGTTCCAAAAAGCCATGATAAAAATATTCCAGCCCATCCTCCATACCTCTTTGGTTTATATTGATGACATCTTGCTATTCAGCTATACATTGGAGGAACATGTCAATTTGCTTCGTTAGTTTGAGGCATTGATAACACAATACGGGATCATGCTTTCGGCAAAAATGATGGTTCTTGCCCAAAAGGAGATTGATTTTCTTGGAATACATTTTATCCAAGGTGCATACAGTCCAGGACCACATATATGTCAAGAACTACTCAAGTTTCCAGATACCAACCTCACAACAAAGCATATCCAATAGTTCTTGGGCATAGTAAATTATGTGAGAGATTTCAACCCAAATATCTCTAGATATATTTCTCCACTCACAGACATGCACAATAAAAATGCTCCATCATGGGGAAAGAAGAAATATGAATCAGTCAGAGAAATAAAGGAGATTTCTAAAAATGTCAAGCCCCTTTACATCCCTTCCGACGGTAAGAAGATACTGCAAACTGATGCCAACAATGAATATTGGAGTGCCGTTCTATTTGAAGAAAAATATGGCTAGAGAAAAATATGCGGATATGCCGGCGGAAAGTTCAAAGAGGCCGAGCAACATTACCACTCCACCTTCAAAGAAATCGTTGCAGTAAAAAATGGAATCAAGAAATTCAATTTTTTCTTGATTCACACAGAATTTATGATAGAGATGGATATGAAGGCCTTCCCAAAGATGATCCAGATAAATGAAAAAATTATTCCCAATCCTCAAATTCTCAGATGGGCTCAATGGTTCTCTCTCTACAAGTTCCAAGTCAGACACCTGAAAGGAAATGATAATATTCTCGCGGATTTTCTGTCTCGACCGGGAGAATTTTCAAAGAGATTTTCCTCGGCAAAGCTGAAGCCTAAGCAAAACCTAACCAATCACATCTTCATGTTCTCAAATGTATCAGGAACAAGTTCATTGAAGCCAACAGATCATCCACCGGAGTTGTTCAACCTCAAGTTCATTGAAGCCAACAGATCATCCACAGGAGTTGTTCAACCTCATGGATCCCTTATGGAAAGAAGAACTTATTATGAGCTTCAAGTTTTCCGGAAACAAGTAGGATCAATTCTCAAGACATATGGGGTCAATCTAGAATATCCGTTCTGCCATATATTCATAGCTGAAGCCAAGGATTTTCCACAAGAATTATTATGGTTTTTCTGGTACCTATGTCATAAGTACTACATCTTTATGGAATTCAAGTGCAATGTCTTCAAAGATTTGGACAACATTGAACCAGCTCTTAAAGTGTTTCTATTATGGTTCAAGCCTAGAAGATATTGGGTAAAATGTTTCAACGATTCCTACAATGCAAAGGTATTCATGTTTCATAGGCCAGTGAAGATAATTAATGGAAAAGTCCAGGCACAAGCAGAGGCGTCATTCTGGTGGAAATTTCCCGTGTCTATCTTATCCATGGAAGAATAATATGTGAAGCACAAAGAATTATCTTCCAGCAAAACAGGTGCATCCCGAAAGAAATATGGCCAAAAGATTGGGCAAGTTGGAATTATACCAACACTCATCCTTACTGGGAAAAAGTCTGAGAAGCAGCAAAAGAATATCAAACTCCGTATGAAATCATCCGGGAAAAAATCACTCAGGACATCTCTAGGTTAAGGTTGAGGATCACATCCCACAATCCAAAGATTCAGGAACATGACAAAAAAGAATCGTCAAGTTCTAGGCGTTACTACACAACATCTATGAAAAGATGCCTAGAAGACAAACCAAGAAGATCAATGGAATACAATTATCTAAATCTCTGTTAATCCCACCATAATCCTCTATTACCTACCAAAAAACCCTAAAGAATCATCTACCCATGCCAAGACAAAATTTCACATGCTTCCAAACTAGTTGGGTCCCACTTTCACATGCTTTTACATGCCTCCACATGCTTCGTCACATGCAGCACACTATTTTCACATGCTCCCACAATCTTTCACATGCTAAACCACGTATATTTCACCCCTGCCACATGTTTCCAGAAGATTTTTAGTTGTTTTGCCTAAGGTGCTTCACATGTAAAAAGGGACCCACTTGTAGATAAGTTTGCCATGTAAGATAAGTTTATTTTAATGTAATTTGTCTTGTAATAACCTCCTAGTCCTATATAAAGGAGGCCTTGTAGTAGTTGTAAGATCATCTTGCAATCATCTTGTAAACTATCTTGTATCCTTTGTGATATATTACATATGAGTTCTTTCTAAATTTCTATCTTGTTCTTTCTTTCGAATGGATGGAAAGGCCGGTCCATGTATGAAAATAGAGTAAGAATACTCTAAGAAAGTTAGCTTGTTGTAGTACGAAAGTTTTCTGAGTTATAACAGTTGGGTTGATTGTAGTACAAAAGTTTTCTGAGTTGTGTAGCTTGGAAAGCCATCCCTTATGGGTTGTTGAAGCCAGCCCCTTTTGTAGGAAAACTTTTGAGACTATAAGCAAATTAACAGTTAGTGCAGGTTGGCAATAGTCAGCCCTTTGGTAGGAAAACTTTCGTATATATGTATAGTTTTCTTTCTCGGAGTCTCTTGCTCTGTTCTTTATACTGTGGTATCAGAACCAGCCCATCCTTTCGGAGGGAGGAACAGTTTACTATATATGTTTGAGTCGTTTCCAGAATCCAAAGATTCAGGAACATGCCGAAAAAGAAGCGTCAAGTTCTAGGCGTTACTACACAAGATCTCTGAAAAGATGCCTAGAAGACAAACCAAGAATATCAATGGAAGACAATTATCTAAATCCCTGTTAATCCCACCATAATCCTCTATTACCTACCAAAAAACCCTAAAAAAACATCTACCTATGCCAAGACAAAATTTCACATCATTCCAAACCAGTTGGGTTCCACTTTCACATGCTTTCACATTCCTCCACATGCTTCGTCACATGCAACACATTATTTTCACATGCTTTCACATGCTCCCACAACCTTTCACATGATAGACCACATATATTTCACCCATGTCACATGTTTCCAGGAGCTTTTTAGTTGTTTTGCCTAAGGTCCTTCAATGATATAGTTTGCTTTCTTGGAGCCTCTTGATCTGTTCTTTATACTGTGGTATCAGAGACAGCCCATCCTTTCGGAGGAAGGAACAGTTTACTAAATATGTCCGAGTCGTTTCCATCATCCTCTTACCTAGAAAAAATGAATATGTCTCCTACTCTATATAAAACTTTGTCCAAAACATATGATTATCTCTATGAAGTAGATATCCTACCCGATGAACAGAAAGTATTTTCAACTGAACTACCCCTTATAAACCCTTACTCTGCTTTTGCCAAAAAATCATTTGCACCATGGACCCAAATCCGTTCATTAATCAAACATAAACCAAAAGGAGTCAAGGAATATGTTGTTGCCTCAAAACTTGACGAGCATCCTATTCTTGCCACTCGAGAGGATCATTTTATTACCCTCCAAATTCCAGATGATTTTCTCAGACAGTGGAGAGACCATGGTTTTACCTATATCCATTTTGGTGCTATCCGAATTGCTCTGACTTATCATGGAAGAAAAGGTCAACCAGTTGTTGCTTGACTTTCTCTTCTAGACACAAGATATTTGGAGTACCAACATGCAAATTTGGGTACTGCAGAAGTTACCTTGAATGCAGGGACTGTTTTCATAACCATCTTTCCAAATTTCAATATGTCCCTTTATGACCCATACTTAACCGAAGCCCTAAAATTCAGGTCTAAATTCAAGGTGCCCCACAAGCCAAAGATTATATCCAAGCCACTCTTCATCACCAAATAGTGTGGCGAGTCCAAAATCATGCCATGGATCTTTGCCTTCCCGGAGGAGAAAATGCTTTACTCTCTAATATTGATGCTACCAAAGGAAATACCATGTGCACCCAAATACCTAGACAAATTTCCAGAGATGAGCTTGTCAAAATTCTTCCTGATTCATGGATCACAAATTATGAAGGGTTAAGGGAACCATAAGAACCTCTACAATCTGGTGAGCCAACTTTTACCAAAAGAAATGACAAAACTGTTTCCATAAGCTTTGACCATTCCCATCTCAAAAAACCCAATAAAACCATCTTTTCTTGCCAAATAATCCAACCCAAAGATACACGAGATACATGTCCTGACCCTGACAGAGAATTCTTCTGGAATATACAAAGCATCATGGAAGAACATGACTGGTGTCAACATTTCGACAAAGAAGGCAGAAGAGTTTGGTGGTTCAAATGCCCCTTTCTGGGACACTGCCCTTGGGATCTTGGTTGTGACTGCCAAGATTGTTTGGAAGATCCAATTGGAGAGTATGATGAACAACACCAGCGTCACTAGAAAAAAATTGGACTCAACGAGGCCAAACAATAATCCAAGAAAAAGGGGGAAACTACTGAAAAGCAGTTTCGAGCCAAATATGAAAACAAAGACCCTTCAAATGGTTCATTAAGCCGTCCAGGTAAATATGAATGTTTGGTCAGTTATGAACCCCAAGAATGGCCAAAATTACCAGAAAAATTCACTCCAAGTTGGGGAGATAGTGAAATCACCCCAAAATCCAAAGATTCAGGAACATGCCGAAAAAGAACCGTCAAGTTCTAGGCGTTGCTACACAAGATCTCTGAAAAGATGCCTAGACGACAAACCAATAATATCAAAGGAAGACAATTATCTAAATCCCTGTTAATCCCACCATAATCCTCCATTACCTACCAAAAACCCCTAAAAATCATCTACCCATGCCAAGACAAAATTTCACATCCTTCCAAACCAGCTGGGTCCCATTTTCACATGCTTTCACATACCTTCACATGCTTCGTCACATGCAGTACACTATTTTCACATGCTAAAACACATATATTTCACCCCTGTCACATGTTTCCAGGAGCTTTATAGTTGTTTTTCCTAAGGTCCTTCTATGATATAGTTTGGTTTCTTGGAGTCTCTTGCTCTATTCTGTATATTGTGGTATCAGAGCCAGCCCATCCTTTCGGAGGGAGGAACAATTTACTAAATATATCTGAGTCGTTTCCATCATCCTCTTCCCTAGCAAAAATGAATATGTCTCCTACTCTATATAAAAATTTGTCCAAAAAATATGATTATCTCTATGAAGTAGATATCCTACCCGATGAACAGAAAGTATCTTCAACTGAACTACCCCTTATAAACCCATACTTTGCTTTTGCCAAAAAATCATTTGCACCATGGACCCAAATTCGTTCCTTAGTCCAACATAAACCAAAATGATTCAAGGAATATGTTGCTGCCTCAAAACTTGACCAACATCCTATTCTTGCCACTCGAGAGGAACAATTTATTACCCTCCAAATTCCAGATGATTTTCCCAGACAGTGGAGAGACCATGGTTTTACCCATATCCATTTTGGTGCTATTCGAATTGATCTGACTTATCATGGAAGAAAAGGTCAACCAGTTGTTGCTCGACTTTCTCTTCTAGACACAAGATATTTGGAGTACCAACATGCAAATTTGGGTACTGCAGAAGTTACCTTGAATGCAGGGACTGTTTTCATAACCATCTTTCCAAATTTCAATATGTCCCTTTATGACCCATACTTAACCGAAGCCCTAAAAATCCAGGTCCAAATTCAAGGTGCCCCACAAGCCAAAGATTCTATCCAAGCCACTCTTCATCACCAAATAGCGTGGCGAGTCCAAAATCATGTCATGGATCTTTGCTTTCCCGGAGGAGAAAATGCTTTACTCTTGAATATTGATGCTACCAAATGAAATACTGTTTAACCAAAGAATTTGATTCCTTGACCAAAGTTATTTAGGATGAACACGGGTTACTGATAATCAATAAAGTAATACGATAAATAAAGAAAAATTGAGTAATAAACAATATTGTAGTATGCAAAAAGTAAAGTCGATTGTATTCTAGAATTCAGATGTCCTTATGGGTTACATTTCTTCCCTTTATATAGGGGTTTCCTAGTTTAACGATTGGTTCCTGTCATGATTACTCATTAATGGCTAATTATTATATTAATGAGGCATTCAAAGGATAATCATAATTGTTGTATATGAGTTATGTAACGTATAAGTCATTAACTCTTGATCCTCGAATCTGCCCGTAGCTTCGTTTGGGTTCACTGTGACCGTATCTCTTCTTTGTAATTAAGTTTCCCGTGGTTGATGAACTTGTGGGTTTATTGACCGTGCCTCTTTGTCCCGTACCTCTTTACAGAATCAAGTATCTGTTGCGTTTTCCTTGGTCCACGTAGCTGGCTGAGTTGTCAAGAGTTTGCCTACGTGTGAGACTTTTTTTTACCAATACAGATAGTCCCCCCACTTACCATATATTTGTCGATGAATATTTGGTAAGTGGATGTGCATTTATGGCGGGAATATTTTGCCGCCGTTTTGCTCTGAAACATTGTATCTTTCTTGTGAACACAGGCGTCGTTTGTCACTTCCATTTAATGCTCCTTCCACGTGTCCATTTCTGATTGGCTCTGCAATAACTCGGCACCTTTTAAGGCTTTTTGTGGTTGCGTCAGTCCCGTAGTGATACCTTTAATCATGACTTTCCATCATTGTTTTTTCATGTTTCGAAACATTTTATAAATACACTTCTTCCTTTCTTTACTTCCACGAAACATTTTATAACTTGTCTCTTTTCTTGTAAAGAATTTTCCATTGCTTCTGTAAGTATGTCTTCATCGAAACAACCGTTTGGCCCATATCACTGAATGGGTTTTGAAGATTGACAACATGTGTCCAGTTGAACCAGGTCCATCATAGCACACACTTCTGTATGAAGCAGTTGGATCACAAATCGTACAAATCTAGGAGATATTAGTGTTTGCTAAATATCAAAGAACTAAGAGAATGTCTCTTAATACGAAAATGTTGCAAATTGATAGAGAAGACAGAAGTTGATTTCAGCTAGGACAGAAATAGAGGAAGGAAGTTGAGTTACAATCAAATTTGTCTACCAAGGAAGAGTTGGATCAGAATTGTATCATGGACTCAACAAACGACCTATATAAATAATTAAAGTATTACTGCTGGAAGGTGTGACGCACAAGTGCAAAAGTGGATCAAGTTCTGAAGCAAAAGTTCCTGAGGTTTTGCAAGCAGAATTGTTGTGCGATACAAAGGCTACAGTTCAACTAGAAGGAACAATTTCATTGTTTGTATATCGAATCTAGTTGATTGTAGTAGGAGTTTGAATATTGTATCTTATCAGCTTTATTAGAAGCAAATTGTAATAGGTACAAATTGATCAAGTTAGAGTTAGCTTGAATTATGTAGAAATTAGCTAGAGGCGAATTGATACAAAGAGGATTAGAGTTAGTCCTAGGATTACAAAAGAGTTTATTTTGTAAGTCCGTTTTGGCTCAGTGTTTAGTGAAGAGTTTTGAGAAAATCCTACTGAGGAGTAGGTCGTGGTTTTTTCACCTTTTGAGCCAGGTGTTTTCCACGTAAATATCCCTGTGTCTTTAATATTACTGCTTAGTTATTCCGCAAACTGTAGTAAGTAGTAGACTAAGAAGAATCAGGTTCTTCTTATTAGACAGCACTCGGAAATTGGGTACTGCATAATTAACTTATAATATTGTGTAGTATTGAAGTCAAAAACATCAATTGGTATCAGAGCGGGTTATCCTTTAAGAGGCTAACACCTAGAAAAAGATCAAGATGAGTGCACCACCTGGGAACTGGGAAGGACAATCAACTGCAAGGCTACCACTCTTCCACGGGCAGTACTATTCTTGGTGGAAGAATAGAATGAAGGATCACCTTATTGGAGAGGACTATGAACTCTGGGACATAGTCACTGATGGACCGCTTGCAACAATGAAGAAAATTGTTGAAGGAGTAGATGTGCCTAAAACTAGGGCTGACTGCACAACTGTGGATCTAAAGAAATGGGAGAAGAATGCCAAGGCCAAGAAGTGGCTAGTGTGTGGACTAGGCCCAAATGCATACACCAGAATCTAAAGCTGCACCACTGCCAAGGAAATCTGGGATACTCTACAAGTGGCACATGAAGGAACAGCTCAAGTGAAGAGGTCTAGAGGTAC